>JABUQX010099591.1:0-68272 GCA_015478945.1 Trachelipus rathkii
TCTTTAGCTCCGTGTTTTCGGTCCACCGATCCAATGATTCAAATCGTAAAACGGAGCAAAGAATATAATAATTCAACAGGCAGACCGCTGGTCTTTTTCGAGATCCGATCCGCTGTTGAATAGTAATCTTGAAAGGATCGTGTTTGCAAAAATGACGTTCATCGCTAAATCTTGCAGATTTTTCACACATTTTCCCTATCCATGGCTGAAGTTGTTGTCTCCAGGTTCGCGAATTCGGGTTAGAAGGCTTAAGACTGAAGAGTAGTAGAGATAACGCAATATTTTCCAGTCTATACAAAAAACAATCATACGAAATGATTCTCATGGCGGAGAGCGGCAGGAGGATGCCAATGACTTGGTGGTAACCAGTTGTAGCAAGGACACGATCGACCATGCCCTTTTATAATAGGCACAGAAAAGTATATATTAAAATAGAGGATCACTGCTCTAGTCAAGAAACAAAGCTCCAAGAAGAGGATCTCGACATAGGGAGAGAAAACTCGGTTTAAGTTGCTTAGTAATTCAGTCTATAAAAGGCTGCCTTAGGTAGGCAGTGAAGAAGGCTACCTAGGTAGGCGTGGCTAGTACAAGAAGGCTTTGCCCTAGGCAGGTCAGGACAGCTTCCAGCGAGTGCTTGGGCAGGCTGCGCTAGGTAGGTGCCATTCAAAAGGCTGGCATAGGCAGGTCTCCAAGCAAAAGCCTGCCTAGGCAGGACAAATCAAGCAGGCTACCTAGGTAGAGGCAGTCACGAAGGCTGCCTAGGAAGGGGGCAGTCAAGAAGGCTGCCTATGGTAGGCAGTCAAGAAGGCTGCCTAGATGATAAGGCCAGTCAAGAGGGCTGTATAAGGTAGGGACAGTCTCGAAGCGCTGCCTAGGCAGGCAGATCAAGAAGGCCTGCCTAGGTAGGCCAGTCAAGAAGGCTGCCTAGATAGCCAGTCCAAAAGGCTGTCTAGGTTGGCAGTCAACGAAGGCTGCCTAGGTAGGCAAAGAAGAAAGAAGTCTGCCTAGGCAGGCAATCAAGCGGGCTGTCTAGGCAAACAGTCAAGAAGGCTGCCTAGGATGGCAGTCAAGAAGGCTGCCTCGGCAGGCCAGTCAGGAAGGCTGCCTACGCAGGCAGTCCAAGAAGGCTGCCTAGGCAGGGCAAAATCAAGTAGGCGCCTAGGAAGGGCAGTCAAAACCAGGCTGCCTAGGCCAGGCAGTACAAAGAAGGCTGCTAGGCAGGCAAACCAAGCAGGCTGCCTAGGCAGGCAGTCAGAAAGGCTGCTAGGTAAGCAGTCAAGAGGCTGCCTAGGTAGGCAGTTCAAGAAGGCTGCCTAAGGCAGGCCAATCAAGGCAGGCTGCCTAGGTAGGCAGACAAGAAGGCTGCCTAGGCAGGCAGTCAAGAAGGCTGCCTAGGCAGGCAGTCAAGAAGTCTGCCTAGGCAGGCAGTCAAGCAAGTTGCCTTGGCAAAGGGCAGTCAAGAACAACGGGCTATAGAAATGGTGTCAACAAGTCAAGGCTGCTTAGAGCAGTCAGTTCAAGAAAGTGCTGCCTAGGTAGTCAGTCAGGAGGCTTGCCTAGGCAGGCAGTCAAGAAGGCTGCCTAAGCAGGCAGTCAAACAGGCTGCCTAGGCAGGCTGTCAAGCAAGTTAGGCAGTCAAGATGGCTGTCTTTCAGGCAGTCACGAAGGCTGCCTAGGCAGGCAGTCAAGAAGGCTGCCTAGGCCGGCAGTACAGAATTCTGCCTTGGCAGGCAGTGAAGAAATTGCACAAGGCAAGGCCAAATCAGAGGCAGCGCCGTGCCTTGTAGGCAGTCAGAAAGGCTTCTAGGCCATTCATCAAAAAGGGCTGCCTACGCAGAGCAGTAAAGAAAGCTGCCTAGGCAGGCAGTCAAGCAGAGTTGCCTACGTAGGCAGTCACGAAGGCTGCCTAGGCAGGCAGTCAAGAAGGCTGCCTAGGCAGGCAGTCAAGCAAGTTGCCTAGGCAGGCAGTCGAGAAGGCTGATTAGGCAGGCAGTCAAGAAGCCTGCCCAGGTAGGCAGTCAAGAAGGCTTCCTAGGCAGAATGTCAAGAAGGCTGCCTACGCAGGCAGTCAAGAATTCTGCCTAGGCAGGCAATCAAGAAAGCTGCCTATGCAGGCAGTCAAACAGGCTGCCTAGGCAGGCAGTCAAGAAGACTGGCCTAGGAAGGCAGTCAAAGAGAGGCCTGCCTAGGCAGGCAGTCCAAAAGGCTGCCTAGGCAGGCGGCAATCAAGAAGGCTACCTAGATTAGGCAGTCAGAAGGCTCTAGGTAGGCAGCCTCACGAGGCTGCCCTAGGCAGGCATCAATGCAGGCTGCCTAGGTAGGTTAGTCAAGAAGGCTGCCTAGGCAGCCTAGGCAGGCAGTCACGAAATTTGCCTAGGCAGGCAGTCAAGAAGGCTGCCTAGGCAGGCAGTCAAGAATTCTGCCTAGGCATACAGTCAAGAAGACTGCCTAGGCAGGCAGTCAAGAAGGCGCCTAGCAGGCAATCAAGAAGGCTGCCTTAGCAGGCAGTCCAAACAGGTCTGGGCTGCCTAAGACAGGCAAATCAGAAAGGCTGACTAGACAGGTCGCAGTTTTAAAGGCTGACCTAGGCAGGCAGTCAGAGGCTGCCTAAGGTAGGGTAGTCCATAGAAAGGCTGTTGCTCTAGGATAGCGCAGTCAAGAATGGCTACCTAGGGTAGGCAGTCACGAAGGCTGCCTAGGCAAGGCAATCAAAGCGGTGCTTAACTAGGTAGGCAGACTCGAAGAAGGGCTTGCCCTAAGGCAGGCAAGTCAAGCAAGGGCTGCCTAGTGGCAGTCACGAAGGCTGCCTAGGTAGGCAGTCTTAGAAGGGTGCCGTAGGCAGGCAATAAAGACAGCTGCCTAGGCAACAGTCAAGAAGGGCTGCATAGTCAGGCAGTCAAAAAAGGCTGCTTAGGTAGGCAAGTCAAGCAGGCTGCCTAGGTAGGCAGGGAAGAAGGCTGCCTAGGTAGAGCAGTGAATGAAGGCTTACCATAAGATGTGGCCCAGTAATAGAAGGCTCCTAAGGTAAGGGCATGCACGAAAGGCTGCCTGAGGCAGGCAATCAAGGCAGAGCTGCCTAGTAGGCACGCTCAAGAAGGGCGTGCCTACGCAGGCAAGTTCTCAAGAAGGCTGCCTAGTGCAGGCAAGTCACGAAGTCTGCCTAGTGACAGGCAGTCAAGAAGGCTGCCGTGAAGAGAGAGACTAGGCACGGCCAGTGTCAAGAGACTGCTAGGCAGGCCAGTCAGAAGGCTGCCTAGGCAGGTCATCAAGAGGCTGCCTAGCAGGTTCAGTCCAAAACAGCGCTGCCTAGTGCCAGGCAATCAGAAGGCTGCTAGGACAAGGCAGTCAAAAGTGCTGCCTAGCAGGCAGTCAAGAAGGCTGCCCTAGATGGCAATCAAGAAGGCTTCCTAGATAGACAGTCAAGAAGGCTGCCTAGGTAGGCAGTCAAGAAGGCTGCCTAGGCAGGCAATCAAGCAGGCTGCCTAGGTAGGCAGTCAAGAAGGCTGCCTACGCAGGCAGTCAAGAAGGCTGCATAGGCAGGCAGTCACGAAGTCTGCCTAGGCAGGCAGTCAAGAAGGCTGCCTAGGCAGGCAGTCAAGAATTCTGCCTAGGCAGGCAGTCAAGAAGACTGCCTAGGCAGGCAGTCAAGAAGGCTGCCTAGGCAGGCAATCAAGAAGGCTGCCTAGGCAGGCAGTCAAAAAGGCTGCCTAGGCAGGCAATCAAGAAGGCTGCCTAGGCAGGCAGTTAAAAGGCTGCCTAGGCAGGCAGTCAAGAAGGCTGCCTAGGTAGGCAGTCAAGAAGGCTGCCTAGATAGGCAGTCAAGAAGGCTGCCTAGGTAGGCAGTCACGAAGGCTGCCTAGGCAGGCAATCAAGCAGGCTTCCTACTAAGGCTGGCTGTATAGAAGGCTGCCTAGGCAGGCAATCAAGCAGGCTGCCTAGGTAGGCAGTCAAGAAGGGTGCCTAGGCAGGCAATAAAGCAGGCTGCCTAGGCAGACAGTCAAGAAGGCTGCATAGGCAGGCAGTCAAAAAGGCTGCTTAGGTAGGCAGTGAAGAAGGCTGCCTAGGTAGGCAGTGAAGAAGGCTGCCTAGGTAGGCAGTGAAGAAGGCTACCTAGGTAGGCAGTCAAGAAGGCTGCCTAGGCAGGCAGGCAATCAAGCAGGCTGCCTAGGTAGGCAGTCAAGAAGGCTGCATAGGCAGGCAATCAAGCAAGCTGCCTAGGCAGGCAATCAAGCAGGCTGCCTAGGTAGTCAGTCACGAAGGCTGCCTAGGTAGGCAGTCAAGAAGGCTGCCTAGGTAGGCAGTCAAGAAGGCTGCCTAGATAGGCAGTCAAGAAGGCTGCCTAGGTAGGCAGTCACGAAGGCTGCCTAGGCAGGCAATCAAGCAGGCTCCCTAGGTAGGCAGTCATGAAGGCTGCCTAGGTAGGCAGTCACGAAGGCTGCCTAGGTAGGCAGTCAAGAAGGCTGCCTAGATAGGCAGTCAAGAAGGCTGTCTAGGGAAGGCAGTCAAGAAGGCTGCCTAGCAGGCAGTCAAGAAGGCTGCCTAGGCAGGCAATCAAGTAGGCTGCCAAGGAAGGCAGTCAAACAGGCTGCCTAGGCAGGCAGTCAAGAAGGCTGCTAGGCAGGCAGTCAAAAAGGCTGCCTAGGCAGGCAGTCAAGAAGGCTGCCTAGGCAGGCAATCAAGCAGACTGCTTAGGCAGGCAGTCAAGAAGGCTGCCTAGACAGACAGTCAAGAAGGCTGCCTAGGTAGAGCTTGGCAGTCAAGAAGGCTGCCTAAGGGCAGGCAATCAAGCAGGCTGCCTAGGCAGACAGTCAAAAAGACTGCCTAGGCAGGCAGTCAAGAAGTCTGCCTAGGCAGGCAGTCAAGCAAGTTGCCTAGGCAGGCAGTCAAGAAGGCTGCCTAGGTAGGCAGTCAAGAAGGCTGCTTAGGTAGTCAGTCAAGAAGGCTGCCTAGGTAGTCAGTCAAGAAGGCTTCCTAGGCAGGCAGTCAAGAAGGCTGCCTAGGCAGGCAGTCAAACAGGCTGCCTAGGCAGGCTGTCAAGCAAGTTAGGCAGTCAAGAAGGCTGCCTTTCAGGCAGTGAAGAAGGCTGCCTAGGCAGGCAGTCAAACAGGCTGCCTAGGCAGGCAGTCAAGAAGTCTGCCTAGGCAGGCAGTGAAGAAGGCTGCCTAGGCAGGCAATCAAGCATTCTGCCTCTGTAGACAGTCAAGAAGGCTGCCTAGGCATTCAGTCAAAAAGGCTGCCTACGCAGGCAGTAAAGAAGGCTGCCTAGGCAGGCAGTCAAGCAAGTTGCCTTCGTAGGCAGTCAAGAAGGCTGCCTAGGTAGGCAGTCAAGAAGGCTGCCTAGGCAGGCAGTCAAAGCAAGTTGCCTAGGCAGGCATTCTCATGAAGGCTGCCTAGACAGGCAGTCAAAGAAGGCTGCCTAGGCATGGCAGTCAAGAAGGCTGGCCTAGGCAGGCATCAAGAAGCGCTACCTAGATAGGCAGTCAAGAAGGCTGCATAGTCAGGCAGTCAAAAAGGCTGCTTAGGTAGGCAGTGAAGGCTGCCTAGGCAGGCAGTCAAGAATTCTGCCTAGGCAGGCAGTCAAGAAGACTGCCTAGGCAGGCAGTCAAGAAGGCTGCATAGTCAGGCAGTCAAAAAGGCTGCTTAGGTAGGCAGTGAAGAAGCCTGCCTAGGTAGGCAGTGAAGAAGGCTGCCTAGGTAGGCAGTGAAGAAGGCTACCTAGATAGGCAGTATAGAAGGCTGCCTAGGTAGGCAGTCACGAAGGCTGCCTAGGCAGGCAAATCAGCAGGCTGCCTAAGGTAGGCAGTCAAGAAGGCTGCCTACGCAGGCAGTCAAGAAGGCTGCCTAGGCAGGCAGTCACGAAGTCTGCCTAGGCAGGCAGTCAAGAAGGCTGCCTAGGCAGGCAGTCAAGAATTCTGCCTAGGCAGGCATCAAGAAAGGCTTCCTGCAGGCAGTCAAGAAGGCTGCCCTTAGGCAGGCAATCAAGAAGGCTGCCTAGGCAGGGCAGCTAAGAAAGCTGCCTAGGTAAGGCAAATCAAATGAAGTGCCCTGCCTAGACAGGCAGTCAAGAAGGCTGCCTAGGCAGGGAGGTAAGAAGGCCGCCTAAGGAGGGCATCAAGGAGGGTTCCCTAGTTAGGCATCAAGAAAGCTGCCTAGGTAGGCAGTCATGAAGGCTGCCTAGGCAGGCAATCAAAGCAGGCTGCCTAGGTAGTTAGTCAAGAAGGCTGCCTAACGCAGGCAGTCCCAAGAAGGCTGCATAGGCATGCAGTCAAAAAAGTCTGCCTAGGCAGGCAGTCAGAAGGCTGCCTAGGCAGGCAGTCAACGAATTCTGCCTAGGCAGGCAGTCAAGAAAGACTGCCTAGGCAGAGTCAAGAAGGCTGCCTAATGGCAGGCAATTCAAGAAGGCTGCCATAAGGCAGGCAGTCAAACAAGGCTGGCCCTAAGGCAGGCAATCAAGAAGGCTGCCTAGACAGGCAGTTTAAGGCTGCTAGGCAGGCAGTCAAGAAGGCTGCCTAGGTAGGCAGTCCAAGAAAGGCTGCCTAGATAAGGCAAGTCAAGAAGTCTGAGCCACTCTAAGGATAGAGAGATTCAAAGTACACAACTGTAGTGAAGGTCTTGTCTTTAGTCAATGAATTCGCATAATTAGCAAAAGGCAATTTCCACATAGGTAGAGCAGTCAAGAAAGCAAGAAGACAATGCAGCTAAAAGATTATGAATCAAACAGGCGCTGAGTCCTATAGAGGTTAAGTTGAAATGACAATCCGTAAGAGTAAAGAAGGATTCTCTTAAGCAGTTTGTCTTATATAGAAATGCTAGGCTGCCTCATGCAATGAGTCAGTTTCCAGGAGAAGAGAACAGTTAAAGTCATGCGCTTAGTTTCGAGAAATATATAGTGCTGACAAGTAGAGTGTATAAGAGACTAGATGAAATGAAAGGCTGCCCTAGCGTTAGTGATAGCAGTGATACGAAGCTGCCACAATGATAGATGCAAGTGAAGAAGGCTTACCCAAGTAGTTAGTATGTGAAAAAAATAACAGATACAAGTTCAAAAAGGATCTTGCCTAGCAGATCTAGCACAGAACAATCAAACATGCGCGAAGATGGTGCCTACGAGTCACGTACAGTCTCGAGAGAGAGCCAGACAAATTTAGACCCGACATTTAAGAAGCGCATAGTACAAAAAACGCAAGCTGTCCAATAGAATGAGCGTATCATCATAAGAGACAGGACTGCCACATATGAGATTAGAAAGTAAATTATAAATAAAGATAACAGAATATCAGTAAGGACTGCCTAAGGAGATAAGTATCAATGTCATAGAACGGACTGCACCTTTAACGTATGAGTTAAATCACAGATGCAGGACAGCGTAGGCGCGTCTGTACGCACGAGATTATCTCAGTCACATAGGCTAGCTTCTATGTCGACCGTAGAATGGCTGAACATAGTCACGAAAGGCTGCGCATTAGGCAGAAGCGCGAGATACAAGCACAGCGGGCATCGACTCTGCTCTAGGTCACCGAGGTAAAACCTCCATACTAAACACGCGCTGCCTAGGTAGGCGAAGAGCGCACAGCTAAGGCTGCCTAGGTAGCACGAGTCAAGAAGCGGCTGTCCCTAGAAGAGAGGAGCTGTCAACACGGTGCGGCTCTACGCACCCTTCAATTAAATCACACAGCAACCGGCGAGAACATCTAGGCAGCGAGTATAACAACGAAGCTGCCCACTCCATGTGCGAGCGGAGGAGGTCGGTTCCGTGCACAGATATCCAAGCAGAAGGCTCTTAGCGGAGAAAAATCATGGCTCCCTACGAACGGCAATTCTGCCCGCCCCCCTCATCACCATATTTAAAAATATCAAGAGGCTTACCATAAATATAAGCAAGAGAAAATACAGGCAGTCAAGAAGCGTAACGCTACGCAGGCACAGGAGTTGCCAAGAAGGCCTGCATATCAGCGCCACGAAGGCGTAATTCAAGTTCCAGACTGAGAACTTAGGTTTCAAGAACAAAGGACCACGCAGAGAACTGCCTCCATATCAGATCAATGTCTCTTATAAGAGATAGGCGTTGAGACCTAAGATTATTGTTAACGCGGCAGTCCATATGAAGGCTGCCTAGGCAGGCAAATCAACAGGCTGCCTCCAGCGAATCTATTATCAATCAAAACGCAGAGCCTAGGCCTAGGCATGCACACAGCTACACTAGTCCGTTGTTCATAGGACAGGCAAGTCTAGCTGCAAGTACGAGCGACACTAGGGCTACTTGGTCTAGCAAGAAAGGCTGCCTAGGTAGGTCAGTGCGCAACGAAGTTGCATCAGCGCTAAATACGTAGAGTACGGCTAGTCCACTGCGAGAGAGATGAGACCTTGTCTCATGCAGGGTAGTCAGTCAAGAAGGCTTCCTAGGCAGGCAGTTCAAGAAGGCTGCCCTCCAGGAGGAAAGAATGCTCGGAAATGGGTAGCGCGCGCTTCGAACGTATGCGGCTAGTCAAGCAGTTAGGAATCATGTCAAGATGAGCGCTTCTTGCGCGTCTTTCAGCGCAGAATGAAGAGGACGTGAATATGGAGCAGGCAGTCAAGAAGGCTGCTAGCAGCCGGCTCATGTTTTACAGTAATTCTGTCTCTTAGGCAGGCAGTGAAGAAGCTGCCTAGGCAGGCATATCAGCAGCGAAAGATATGCGATGATCCGTACACTGAGAGAGCAGACCATGTTCATGTTATGTTTGCTGCTCTTCTGAGGAACAGTCGAGCGTCAATAAGGTCTGCCCCATTTACTCGCGCAGGTCGAGTGACAAGAAAGAGCGTCGGCCTTGTGTCAGGAGAAACAAGCGAGGATTGGACCCCTTATCTTCGTATAGAGCAGTCAAAAACGAGAGGGCTGTCTCTAGTGTAGGACCCAAGGCATATCAACGCAAGATGAGAGCTAAGACTATATAGGACAGGCGCACCAGAAAGACAAAGGTTGCATATTGCGCAGAACATATGTCTGAGCGAGAGGCTTGCTCTTTTTAAATGAACAGTCAGATACAGTATACAGAGCAATATGTCATAGCGCCTCCAGGTAGCGCTCCTAGTCAATCGGAAGGTCATCTTCCTGAGGTTTACACGATACCGGTCGTCAAGCAAGGCTTGAACTCTAGCGCCAGTCAGGCTATATGTAATGTGCGCCTAAGGTCAAGGCATGCGAGAATGTCCGCGCTAGGCGAAACCCATGCCGAGACAGATATCTAACAGAATTACTGCGCACACATACGAAGGATCTAACTCCACGAAGACTAGCGCCTATGCCAGGCCAAGTAAATAATGAAGTACTGCTCTCAGAAGCCACAACCAGAGAGAGTTTAAGGCTGCGCCGAGCAGGCTCATTGGCAGTGCACATATATCTACGAGGAACACTCTGCGCCTATAGGCAGGATACTATGATCCGAAGGAAAGACATGAGCGCTAGATCAGGCAGGCAGAGAGAGACGCGCATAGAAAGGCATATTAACAGAAAAAGGAGTGAGAGGGAGGCGTGCCTAGGCAGGCAGTTAAGACAGGGCTGCCTAGGCAGGGAGTCAAGAAGGCTGCATAGGTAGCGCAGTGAAGAATTATGTTCTACGTAAGGACAGTCAAAGGACAGAGTTGTCTAGGCAGAGCAATCCAAGAAGGCTGCCTAGGCAGGCGATAAAGCAGGCTGCCCAGGCAGGCAAGGCAAATCAAAGCAGCTGCCTAGGTAGGCATTCAAGAAGGCTGCAATGGCAGGCAATCCAAACAGGTCTGCCTATATAACTATATAGTAGATGATATAGATTATACTCGGTCGAGTGATTAGAGTGTATTTTTTTATTGTATAAATAAGTCGAACCGAGACCATTTTTCCACCACTTAACGTTGACCTAATTATTTTTATATTAAAAAATAATATGAGTTATATACTGAACACTTTAACCTATATTTCGTCTGCTAATAAATTTATGTTATTAAATAAAATTTGAGATATTTATAATTCACCTTTGTTTTAATACCTTTTTTATTTATATATAAGTAACAAAATAAAAAGTTTTCTAATATATTTATCTTTTACGATATAGATATATATATTCGAGTATTATATCAAAAATTAAAATCTCTTAATGAATAAATTGAAAATAAAACATATAAAATTAAATAAAATGTAAAATTAAATCTAAAATTCTTTTGATGTATCAATATAATTGAGAAAAAATTTTTTATAGAGGGTAGATGATCAGTTTAGTAATACATGTTTAATAATAGATTACTATAAATGTTTCCTGTAACATGTTATCAGGAATACATGTGCAGTGTACACTGTTAAAAATGAGTACGATTGATAGGATGAGAATATATAGCTTCATTTATAATATAAATTAAAATTTTACAAAATAGATGTTATATAGATATATTGTGTATAATTACTTATCGTCCTCTATATAATATTAATATTTGATAACTACATATTATTTATCTACGTGAGAACAAATAAATTTATACATATCACAGTATAAAATTTAAAACCGAAATATTCAATAAGATATTTTTTATACACAAATAATGAGGAGATTATCACATACAAAATAATACTTTCCACTAAATATAGACATAATAAGAGATATTTTCCTAACATAATAATATATACTTGAGGCTTAATCTGAGGTTTTCCTCTAATACGCGTTATGTGATCAGTTTTGTAATAAAACAATTATTATTAACAAGTTATTATTAACTTTATTTTTCAATCTCTTTAGTTAAAGTGTTCTACTTGATTGTAGGTGAGGGAACAACTAAACACATGGTGGATTTTAACCATTGCCTATTTTTTCATTGGTTATGTGGCAATATGGAGGTTTCCTGAGGGATATATGCTATTCCTCACTAAAAATAAAAATATAAAAAGTATATAAATAAAATATGATGGAAAAAAAAAACTAATATATGAAAAAGATAGATTTCAAGCAGAGAGATTTTTAAAGAAACTTCAATAACTGGAATTCCCCCTTACTTGAAATTTGGGACAATCATTGTCAAACTAAAAATCTTGATGCTTTTTGCAACCTAACTGAGCTAGTAGTTCAGACGCGGTAGCATAATAAGTTTCTGTATCACATAAAACAATCCGCAATAAATAAAATTTATATCCAGTACAGAATAAAGATTGAATTTATTTTATCCTTGTTACTTTATATATCATTGCAAATTTATACTACGTATAAAATGAGAGAGAGTTTTATATCACTATTTAGTAAATATATATGTAAGAATATGTAAATGTTTTTATATATATTTATCTGATTATTTAAAGTTTATAGCAAATTATTTTTTACGTCACACGATTATAAGACTTCCAGCCATATTGAGTTGAATATTTTTGAGCTTACCGTATCACTCAATATCGTAAATAAATTGAGTAATTGCAATTTTCCAAATTAAAAAGGAATTTTTTTCAAAATTTTCAATTTCTTCCTTCTAACAGATAAATTCAGACACACTCTATTTGTATAGAAGCAATAGAGTTACTTAAAGAGTAACTATATTTAAGTCAATATTGTTGTTACGAAAAAACAAAGTACACAATGACAAATAAGAGTTAAAAGACTAAAAGTGTATAATCCACTTGAGTAGTGTGAAAAAACACCAAAAGCAGTAAAATAAAGTCATAAAGTGTAAAAGCATAGTGTATAAAATATAAGCAAAGTTTAAAAACACACCTAGGTGTAAAGACAACAAAGTGTAACGAGCAGTATTTATTAGTGCAAAATGAAACCACATAGTGTAGAAAAAGTACAATAAGTGTTATTATCACAGATATTAGAGTAAAGAGATAGTGTAAACACAGCAAATAAGTGTAAAATAATCACAGTTATAATAAGACACAAAGTTGTAAAAGCAGTTAGTGAAAGCAGTGTAAGAAGCAAAGTTGTAAAAAGCATAGTTGAAAAAGTCAATAGTGTAAAAATCATAATGAGGTGTAAAAGCATAGAGTGTAAAAGCAAAGAGTGTATATAAGAACAAAGTGTAAAATGCAAAAGTATAGTATAAAAGTCAGTGATGAAAGCTATTGAATGTAGTAAAAAGCAAATTGTAAAAGCAAAGTGTATAAAAAGTCAAAAAGTGGTAAAATAGATAAAGTGGTAGGGCAATATAGCAGACAGTATGAACACAACAACAATGGTGTAATAAATAAAGCAAAGTGTGAAAGAAAATGTGAGTTTAAAAAAGTACAAAGTTGTAAAAAGCACAAAGTTTAAAAGCAATAGTGGTAAAATCATTAGATAACAAATCCATATCGTTTAACTTATTCCACCTATCATAATATGAGTTATAACGGATTTCACGAGTGTTATTTCTATTATTCACTCACATTTTTTGTTATTTATTATTAAATTTACTTCATTTTATATAACAAATAAATATATATAGATTTAATATATGTGTAAATTGAATTGTCACTTTCTATTCTATTGTGACGTATCGCAGGGAAATGTGTGTTGTTATTCGCCTGTAGTGTTGCCACTGGAATAAAGGAACCAAACACCTCCTGAGTTGAGGACATTAACCAAATAAGTTTCTGACATGTCTGTAGCAATGAAAAAAAAGCGCAGATAACACTGCGCGCCAAACTCCAGACCTCAAGGAATATTTCGAACTCGAGAGTCACAAAGAACAGTAATTCTCACAAGACAATTTCATTCCTACTACTGCATTCATATTTTTTTTCATTAAAAAAATCACCCGCTATTTAATTAAACCCTCGTGGTATTGTCAGGGCGTTTTCTAAGATAATATTACCTTATAACTATTTGTTTGCTTGTCCACTGAAAGTCCACCTCTAAATCATGTTAGAATAAACACCTCACTCTTCAGCGTCTATAAGCTCAACTCGAAACACCTGTCTATCTCATTTCCTTTCTATCAAATATATATATCTATAATATCTTGCACTTATTCGATCCTACATATTTACCTTTTATTCTACTAGATTTCAGAATAAATTAAATAAAAATAGACAAGTAAGATAATAAACAATTCTTTATAATAAAATGGATTAATATGAATACATATTATATATATATATATTAATATATATTTATAATAATATAATATATATAGTATATATATTATATATATATTATATATATTATATAATGATATTAAATATAATATATTAATATATATATAATAATATATATATATTAATATATTATTTAAATTATTATATACTGTGATGTGATGGGACGATTAATCGAAATCGGAGGAATCGGCGCTGATTTTCAGGAATCGGAATCGGAAATCCCGGCAAAATGTAGTATACCAGATATCTTTAGACCGATTCTTTGATAATATATATTAATTAATATATATATTATATATATATATATATATATATATAATATATATATATATATATTAATTAATATATATATAGTATAATATAAATTAATATATACGTATATATATATATTATATATATATTAATATGTATATAATATATAATTATAATTATAATATATTAATATATATATATATATATATAAAATAATATATATATATATATTAATATTATATATTATATAAATATTGAGGAAGGTATAGATGATAAATCAGATTATAGGATTACCTGCTAAGTTTTTAAACAAATACTAATACTAACTTAAAATAAATAATGATTAATTATAGTACCGATTATCCAACGTCTAACTACAGGAACCTGAGAGTAAAGAAAATCACAAAAATTATAAAAAAAATTGATTTATTTTCAATGAATAGTGCTGTATAATTATCATGAAATACTAGCAGTAGTTAAATACAGAGATCACTTTATGTAAGTAATATCCTTTATATATTCCACGGGCCCGAGCGAGCGAGAAAATGAAAGAAACCTTTCTCTCTAGAAACCGTTCTTAAGAGATCAAAACCTCACGCCATGGCAAACGCATGATACTTAATTCAGAGTCCCCGAAACACCTTACATAATTCTACCAAAATCATATACTATGAATATAAAACATGATACTGTATTAATACACAAGTGGAGTCTCTCTAGAATGATATCTGGGCATGTAGTCATGGATTACACTTATCTTGCGTGTGATTATGACTCTTATGTCATATCGTATTTATGCGTATGGTTTATATCCAAAATATATGTGAGAATAATATAAGCAGAGATCAATAAAATAAATTAAGAGATTATATTACACGTATATATAATTAAGAGGAATTAATTAATTACTTATATATAAGTTACTACGGGTCTTTATAAATAGTTTAAAAAGCTTTTTTTCTGACTGAAATAAGCTTTTTTTTAATCTTTTTTTTATGAAAAGCGGTGGTAACGATGTATTTGAGTAGATAAGAGATATTACACGGTTTAATCATCTCAACAAACATGGAGAAACATTATTATTTAACCCTAAAGCCTTAATACATATTCATAATATCAAATAAATTAATATACATTTTTAAAGTTATAAAATTATGGATCTTATTGTTATTAAAATTTTTTTAATTATTTGCTTAAAAATCTTAGTTAATATATTATTATAGCTGCCTTTATAAACATACAACAATTATCTTTTAAATAATATAATATTATATATATAAATATATAGTAATATAATATAATAATTAATCAATATATACATAATAAATATTACCAATAATATATAATTAAATATAATAAATAAATATAAATATATATAATAATATAGAATAATAATAATAATATATAAATAATATAATTAATATATAATAATTAAAAATTAAATAAATAATAAAAATATAATAAATAATAAACAAAAATATAGTATTATAAATATCTAATAATAATTTAAAAAATTAAATTAAATATAATAAAATAATATAATAATTAAATAATAATAATACCTACTTGTAAACATAATTTATTATTATCTCCACAGGTCTAATGAGATTCTAGTAGTCAGGGTATGGCACAATTATAAAAAAATCACAAATGATTAAATCTACTTAGATTTTTATATTAATTAACGGCAATTAATTTTTTTAATAATATAAAATTCAATAGATTTTTTTTTATTTTTTTATATTTTTTTTTTTAATATCATTTATTAATAAACAATAGTCAGCTGTTCCACTATAATTACAACCATACATTCCAATAGAAGTAAAATAAATAAATAATAGATATAATCATGACCACATATATTATAGAAATTAAGACTAATCTATTCGATATGTGACTGGCTAACTTCAAGTCGAGCTCATTTTAATAAAAAGATACACTCACAATATATAAGCCACGTGAGGATGAGCCTTCCCTTCAGATTGTCATCTATGGTGACCTTGTCCTTAGAAAATCGCATTATAGTGAGACAAAAAACTAGGGTCACATAAATGTTGGACAGCAGAATATATGAGCGAGCAACTCTCATTACATAGGTGGGCATTTATGAACGACTGGACAATGACACACCGATCCAGTACGTAAATAATATAAAAACTTAACTATTAGTTCAATTAATAATTATATAATTTCAAATAAATCAGCTATGAATTGCAAACCAGTTAAAGCACACTTCTGCACTATAACAGAAAATCTCGGAGCGGATATGAGTCTTGAATATGAGCAACGGAGACGATAAAGAAGATACAAAGTTTATTCTTTTATGATAAGTATTTCTTTCTTTATGTATGTATATGTACTGACTGTGCAGAGTATTCAGTTACGTTGTATCTATTTGTATATGATGACCTAGATTTCGTAGTTTTGATAGTATGCGCCGATAGACGAGTCGTACCGCATATGCGAGACGATTATCCGACGATTAAGGTTACCTCATTTTAATGGCCTTTGTGCGTGCATACATACCGTGATTACTCGATTAAAAGTACGGCAGTCAACCGGAGAGACACACTGATATGGCAATACCTTTCCAAAAATGTAGGCTAACAGTAACCCTCAAATATCATTGCGAAAAAGAATTTTTTTTAAACTAGAGGTTGGATGTGTAGGCATCGATACAATCGACACAAAAGTTAGAGATTATATTTTTACGAGCACGTCAAGCGATCCCCTTAAAAAGGTGAAAAATATATAACTCCTCTGATAACGTCACGGTCGAGTGTAAACCGACATGATAATCGTGTTCTGTTTTTTCGGTGTCCTCGTCGAGAGACACCGCGAATTGAATAATCGATAGAAGCGCACCTCTAGTGCGTAGCCCGCAAACAGAAGGAATGCAGGACAAATGAGAATTTCTACCAATCCGTAATCAGGTGTGAACGATAATGCCTTGCGATAAGGGACTGACCATTTTGGGCGCTAGGCCGAATGGATCTGGTGATGGCAATGGATTTCATGCCAAATCGTGTATATGCAGCATGGCATGTCATGTCTTTTATTTATTTTAATATGCGGAAATATTCGCAACTCATGCCATCCGATGGCATGAACACCATGCACATAGTTATCTGCCTCGCTCTTACCTATTCTATGCAGGTCCATATCGAGATAACATGGGGTTTTTACCTAAATTTACGTCACACCCGGTGCAATTGGTGAGAGGATGGAAAGACCGGTAATACGAAGACTCCAAGTAGAGTTTAGAGAGATAGAAAGGTCACGGTTGAGCCCTTGACAAGAAAGAGCCGACAGCGCGCTGACCGTGGCGTCTGCGTACTTAGTTCATCATGGGTATATCACTAACGAATACCCACCGGGTAGACAGCCCCCGATGTTCCAGGAGTACGCGGGTCGCTCCTAGGTCTGCCTAATCTTAGGGTCCATGATTGGATGCCACATATCTGAGTGGGGGTACGTACTAGCCTGGTTCGCGGTCCCCGCAAGGACCCGAAGAGGGCACTGCGTTCTCATGCCATCGCCGCGACAGAACTACACGAACAGTACAAGGACTTTGGCCAAACCGACCTGCTCACAGCCTCTTCGCGAGTCTGTTTCGTGAGTGCGCGTCGCGGTGGGGGTTTCTCTCGCCACCCTGCGAACCGATATATCATGATAACCTTGCCCTCTCTTCCCGGGGACTGACACGTGTCTCCCTCCCGCTCTTCGATCCCGAATTGAAAGCTTGCTCGCACGCTCCCTCAACACCGAAGTGAGTGTGGGACAATAATTAAGCAGAGAGCCAGAAAACCACAAAGCACATAGCGCGCTGAGACGTTAAGGACATTATCCCGCTTATACTGTAGAAACTTCAACTGCTGCAAATAAACAAAAAAACAAGCATATTTACCCTTATGTATAGTTCTAACCCCGCTAGGAACAAAAAACAGTTCACAACCATTACCATTTTTATAAACACACCTGGGTGGAAATTATCGCGAGATAACTAGGAAAAACATTTCTAAGCCCTTACTCTCTAGGGGGTCTGCGACGCACCTGCGATGGGTGCGCACGGACACATTGTGGGGGTGGGGGACCGCTTTCAGTCACGTCTCCCGGTAGCGGAGCTATAGGCGTCCAGGAGACAACGCGTAACCCGCAGCTCATACCCTGACGACATAAAGCAGACACACCCCCAACAAAACAACAACAAGAGCACGAGTGCTGGTCCGCACGACACCAAGATTGGCGCTCTCTCTCTCAGCACGGCACTGGTGCGAGCGCGGACCTTGACTACGCCTACCGCGCGGTGACGCAACCTATCTCTGAGAAAGGTCCGCCGAAGAGACACTGACACCAACTCTCTGGTAGTACAATCGAGGAGCGGGCGTCGCACTATTACGGGGTATGCTGTCCGAGTATAGTTTTCTGTCTATTACGAACAATCTATCTCCACTGCCGCCAGTCACAAACACAATATATGTATTTGAAGACACAGCGTAACACTAGCGAAATATCGAACATCCGCGCTTTATTGGAGTCAGAACATCTAGAAAACCACAGTGAGAGAGCATGGTTTCAGGTATTATGATAGTCCGAAACATTACACGAGTGAGCATCTGACCACCGCGCTGAGACATAAGTAACGTACATGGTACACTAACCCACAGGTAAAAACGGCGCAGACAAAAACAATGGTTCGCTTACAATGCAGACTTATCACGTAGCTGTCGGCTATGCTCTGCGACTAACCTTCTCGGCGGTTCAAAGACGAACCTAGTCATAGGTTCTGTAGTATTAAACAACCCAATAAATAAATACGGTATTAGAGAGTTATACCAGTGCCATTTTTGGTATCTAGAAAGCTCCTACTATCCGTTAAATCCAATTATGAACGTTATTTAGTGACGGAGTGATCGGGAACTTGGAATATAAAGTCGAAGGTCCTAAGTGCTTTTCCTGATAAACATTATCAAACTCAACCACACACACCACAACTCCTCTGGATGATACATCAATGTAATTGTTACTTTGCACAGCGATCTATCATCATGAGCAGATATCTTATGTGATAACTTACCAAATCTGCTGTGCGCATAATAAATGTCTAGCGGGATCGTCCATTCTCGAAAGCTCAACATCACGTTGCGTTGAGGAGTCTCTACCCATCGAGTATGGTTTATCCCCGTCTAAAAGCGTGCATCTGACAGAGCGACAGCGACAAATACGTCAAAATAGCTTATTTAACAATAAATGGTCCTTATCGTTTGCTCTATCAGCCCTCCGAATTTGTCGCAGAGGTTTTGTTTGAATCACCCTGTATATTTAATATATATATATATAATATATATATATAAGTAGTATATATATATATATAATATATTAATATATATATAAATATATATAATATATATATATATATAGTTAATATATATATATAAGTATATATTATTATCGTATTTTTTTCGGTTATCCTCACTTCGAAACTATAATCATCTATATTATATCATGTGCTGTGTACGAGAGCATTTTATTCGTTTGCGATATTACGAAGAAGTCCTCCGGGCCGAGAATAGCGCACGGTTATACAATGCTCTCCAGTGGGAGCGCCCCTCTCAGAGAGATGCTAAATACATATCTTCAAATCCGATTATTAACGCGAGTCATAAAATATAAAGTTTGAAAATCAACGTAACCTAGTACTAGGAGAATATCTGGAGAGATTAATAAATTTTACGCACATAGATACTAAGTGCCGAAATTTTCGAGTTAATAAGAATATAATAATTTATATTGGAGACTATATTAAACTAAATTTTGTAGATTAGTATCATTTGAGAGCTGGAAAATATAAAGACAAATTTAGATGCGATATATATATATAATACAACAAACTCTCACGACACAATAATTCACCTAAGCACTCATTGAGTCGACTTTAGCTCTTACAAACGCTTACCGGAGTCTTCAATGAGCTGTAAGAACACTATTTCGGTATTCATTTTTAGAGCACATACTTTATGCACGCGCAAATGCTGAGACTGAGAGCAGCTAGATCTCTCATTTTCGATAACATGAGCATATAGTAGTTTCCTTATCTAATCATATCAGAACTTTTATGCACTCTATTTTATTTTTTATGCGAATCATCTCTAATGCAATCTGAGAACCTACAATCCATATAGTCTATCTTCTAATAAGTCATCTTGAGATCTAGCTTATCTAAAGCAATACGACTGTATAGCACTTAGACTATTTTCGAACACACTAAGTAAAAACTTCCGGTAAGTTCCGGCCAGAACCGAACTTCTAAAAAAATCGAGGTCCGGCCGGAAGGTTCCGGCCGTATACGATGCTTCGCGCAGCGGTACATTATCCACCAATATAACCTACCTTCACGATACTTAGCTCTAGACCTTCGACTTAGCACTTTTGAGATACACTCCGACTATAAGGCAACTTATGACCTTCGACTATAGCACTATAGACCCTTACCGATACTTAAATATAATCAATCTATATACCTAGTTATTACGATAATGAATATACGTATCATAACTTATATATTATCTAGGTTCAATCCGATTGGTTTATACCTGAAAAGGTCACCCGATCATAACAGTTTTAATAGGATATATAACTATATATATATTTATAGTATATATAATCGTTTTATTCGGTTACACCCTTTATACGAAATCAGTTCACTATAAATAATATAGATGTATTAGCCTACGGGAATCGAAGAAGTCCGCATGAACGGCTTTCCAATACCAATTACCTAAAAGCTAAAACTATCTCAATCCGATATGACCGTCATATAATGACGCCTGTCGGGAACTGATAATTATATAAGTACGAATAAGGTCTTAAGTGCATAAATAATTACCGAGAATCACTTAATTTGGAGACTTAAAAAATTTTTGTGTATTATTTTTTTTTTTTGATATTATTATTATTTAGATATTATTATTATAGCACTTGGTTTTTATTACAGACTTCTCATTAAGACTTTCCGAGACTTAGCTTCCTGAGGACTGAGCGTGGTGGCGAGCGTGTAATAGTATATCATAGTATGACTAATTAGATATGACGAATGAAGAGCATATACACACTGTTCGTGAGCGTGAACGCGAGGTACTTAGAGCTATATGGGTCATGCGATAATGATTATCGAGCGTAGTGAGTGATTTTGAAGCGAGTATATAGGAGTTCGACGAGTGATGATTTAGCGTGAGTTGATGCACGTTATAGAGATTGAGCTAGTGGTGATTAAGCACGTGGGTGTGAAGCGTGGATTTGAAGCGTTATGATAGGTTTCTGAATATGTACGTGTGAGTATTGAGGTCAGAGTGGTAGTTGAGCAGATAGGTGGAGTTGTAAGCTGAGTATATATATGAGGGTTGATATTAGCTGAGTAGGAGTTATGATAGCTAGAGTTAGGGACGATAGCGTGGGGTATGATAGCGTGGGTTTATGTAGATACGATATAGGTATTGTGAGCGTAGGGTTGTATAGCGTTATATAGTAGGGTCGTAGCCGAGTTTGAGGATCGTAGACGAGTTTAGGTAGAGCGAGGAATTAGAAGTTGATTGAGTTTATCCGTTTTCAGGGAAGATAAACACAAAAACAGTCGAAAAAATATAATAAATATGAAGTCATCACGATTATTTATTTTTCATGAATATAATGCCCGTGTTTACACTTATACCATGAGCTCCAGAGATAACTTACGATTTGTATTAAGCTGAAACATTATAATAATTGAAGTGATTTCTTAGGCAGTACCCATTCTCGATTATGGTACATAATGTGCAAAATGTCCCTGTAAAGAGATTTATAATAATAGTTTCTTAAAACATAAATATCTTCTTTTAATGAGTAGAAAAAAATTTATTCTATCATCTTGACTGTATTTTCACTCTCTCAGTAATGTCATTATTCACTCTCTACTTGAGTAATCATTTGACATTATAATGCTCAAGATCTACCCCGTTGACACGTCACTACACCACGTGAGAGATTGAAAGAGTGCTTATGAGATATAATTAAATTATTCCTCTAAATATAAGCGTAGATTAGTTCCACACCGATCAACATAGTATATAGAAAATGCGAGTCATACTAAACAGTTCCCCGCTATTGCGACAAACAGAGCGTCAACCTAATAGTATAACAGCTGTCGACGCCTGACGAGAGCGAGAACACTTGCCGAGAAAATGTCGTCATCGAACACTGCTCTGTATTCAATATGCCACTATCTGTGGTATAGTAGAATCGAATAGTCTCATATAATCTCGCTCTGCGATATAGCTATAGTAGATCCGAGGTACTTACCTTCGAACGGGCCTAACTAGATATAAGTCAAAGGTCTAAATGTGAATATTTCTCTAAATATCACAAGAAATATTGATGTGCATTATTTCGAAATTCTTCTGATCCAATGTTTTTTTTTTCGAAAATTTTGCACTTAGACGCTTCGACTTATATTAGTCCCGAATGGGCGTCACTATAATTGACGTCATAAGTGGTTTAACGAAAATATACTCTCGAAACTACGATAACTACAAGAAAACTAATAACATTCGTGGAACAGCGTAAAGATAAGTTCGCCTTTCTATACAATTGAATATAAAAAGATGGAGCATACAGATTTTAGTTTTTCTGTTTTGATTCCGTAGCAAAGATATTTTATCCTCTTAAGATCACGAGTAATGGCAAGACGAAGACATCGTAATTATAAGATCTGAGAAACTAATCAATATTAATATCAAACTAACTAATAGCTTCTCGAGTTGAGTTTAATCCTATATTCGGCAGAAGCTGCTTGTTTGTTTCTAAAACACTTTACTGTTTGAAAAACGAGAATATTCGTTCTTCAAATATTCACTTCTTCTTGTATTATATATTATTTTTTATTTATATCTAAAGAGCTATACGACTATTGCTACACACATTAAAGTTAAACAAATTAAATCTATAAAACGCGATAAAGAGAAATACTTAAGCGGTGATAAGGGAAGCTACACATACCATCCGTCAATACCCTTATATAAACGTGAACACCTGATATATTAAAATTATTTTATAATATTAGATTTATTTTATGAGTGAGGACTTTTATTTAATTTAAATTTTATCTATCATAAAAAAAATTCCAAAAATAATAATAACAATAAGTATAAGAATTATAATAAACATTCTACGTGATAATCTGAGTGAGCGTAGAAATATTGTTATAACTAAAAAATCAAAATATAATAAAAATTTGAAGAGTTTTTTTTTTTGATAAAAATAAATATTGATTATTTTTATTTATATCCTCGAAATACGATATGCTACAAAAGAAAACTAATAACATTCGTAAAATCAGCGTAAGAAAATTGTTTCTGAAATGGCAAAAAAATTGAGATTATTCACGTGAGTCATCGAATACTTTTGTTGGTCTTGTTGCTTTAAATGAAATTTTTTTAAGTTATATTTTATTTATAAAGATTTTTATTTAAACCTATAAATACTATTAATTTAAGTTTTATTTAAAATTTTGTATATATTGTTTGAGTCTATAACTTATAAATATATTCAATATTTTTCTATCGATATTAATTTTAATTTCCATATAACTTAATATAAAAAAAATTAAAAAAAAAACATCATCACACGACAACGCATTTTTCTATTCATATTACGTGAAAACAGATATCGTATTAGTTATATAGTGGACATTTTATCTGAGGTAATACGGCTACACTTCCAATATATTTACACTACTAGATATAAGATTGTGATAGTGGAGTATAACAATTAGGCACATTTGAGGAGAGGCATCATAATTATTTAGTTAGTCAAACCCACCTAATTATAGGAACTATAGCTAATCAAAATTGGCATCCAATAAAATATTTATTAGGTATAACTAAATAAGGGATTTGTCAGCTATAATTTTTGGGCAACAGAATTAATATCAAGTAGATATTAAATTTTTATCCTCAATATAAAAATGATATTATATTCATACACTATTCGCGAGAATCTAGTCGAGTAAACTAAGTATAAATGAGCTTAACTTTAGTATATATATGTATATCGATTAAAATATACTCACGAAGAAAATGTAAATTAAATATATATATAATATTATATAATTATAATATATATTACTATATATATTATATATATATATATATATATAACTATATATATATATTATTAAAAATAAATTAATAATAATAGTGGGAATATAAATTTATATCGCAAGCTATTTTTTTAAAAATGAAAACAATAACGAGTATAGAAATTATATACATTTTTAATATAATATTAAATTAAATAATGAAATACAAAATAATAATTATATAATTAATGACTGTAGTATAGTTATAACGTTAAATAATATAATTCGACCAACAAATTCGATTATTTTCACTACTAAAAACCTAGTTTCCACTACTGTAGGAAAATTGACTGATATTCTTCATCGAGGGCATAAATATATTGCCTAGTCTCTTGATATTCATGACTGATAGTAAATACCAGTCGAGTAGATGATAATGCCTTTTCCACATATTTTTTTTGGGACATTAAAATAATATTGAGATTAGAATTATTTATCATTGAGAGAAATTTTTTTAGATTATAGTACACTTATAGTCACCTTATCGAATATAATCATTATAACCACTTATACGACTTTATAACTTAGTAGATACCTTCGACTTATTATATATTATAGTCAACTTTAAAGACCTTCGAACTTATACTTAGAACCTTCGACTTAAGCACTTAGTACCTTACGAGAACTTAGGCACTTTAAGTAACACCTTACGCTGTTAGCTACTATTATTAAGACCTTATCGCCTTAGATTAGACTCATTATTACGAGAGAACTTTAGAGCATTATGAACCTTCGACTTAAGCACTTTATAGACTTATCGACTTATACTATTAAGATAATCACCTAATTCGAACTTAGCTTCTATTATATCACACCTTAACGTGACTCAATACTTTAAGTATAACTTCGAGACTTAGCACTTATAGACCTGTACGTACTTATACTTATGAACACCCTTTATCACGAGTAATCACTATTATAGCACTATATAGACCTTTCGACTTAATATACTATATAGACCCTATATTTATACGATACTTATATATCTATATAGTAACACTATGCGAACATATAATATTACTAAGTTCCTGAGATTCGAAACGTACTATATTATATATATATTACGTAGTTTCAACGAGATTGAGTTAATTTAATTAACCTAAACTCACATTAAATATAAGAGCGTCACTCATGCAGATATCACGATTAGATCACAGATATAAAAATTTATTTATATCATGAGTTATTCCTCATATTACGAAACATCATACTAATTAATATATTATGTGCCGCTACTTATAATGAGCGTATAGTATAGAATCCTGAAGAAGTATCCGCTGAGGATATATACGTACTTTCAAAATTAAACCAGTTTATCACTTAGCTAAATACTAATCTTCAATCCGATTATGACGTCATCATAGTTGACGTTACCTGATCGGGTAACTGATATTACAGTATATCGAAAGGTATCTAATAAAGTGCTAAATATTTTTACGAGAAAAAATAATTTGGTCTTAAAAATTTTTGTGTAAATTTAATTTTCTTATTATGAGAAATATTTTAAGATTATTTAGCATCCTATAGACCTTACGTACTTATATAACTAGACCTTCGACCTATAGCTCTTAGACCTTCGACTTATATATCCTTAGACGCTATATTACACAGTACTTAGCACAATAGATATATACCATTGCGAATCATTAAGAGCACTTAGACCTTATCGAACACTTATATACTGTAGAACCTTATTCAGTGATTTAAGCTACTATAACCCTTCGACTTATATATATATCATTAAGATACCTATATGACTTAGCAACTTAGTCACCCTTCGACTTTATGACACTTAGTTCCTTCGACTTATACTAGACATTACTCAGACACACTTAAGCACTTATATTATAATTAAAAATATAGATCTTTTTTATATTAATTAACTACTATATACCCTAAACCATACAGAGTGGCCCGTTTGCTCAGACTGTGCACACGACATCTATCTTTGAATGGTCTCTCTTTTTATATATTATAGGAAGACCAGACTATGAATAATCTCTGCATGCCTGAGCGAGATCCATCAAACCCGTAGATTAACACTATGGCGAAGAACATTAAGCTGAGTGTACTGTAGGACGTATCAGGGATATTAAAGTCAGCGAGAGAGTAACATTAAGCACATAACAGGATTATTCTAAATAAATAAAGTGTTCTGGCTTCTTAACCAGACGTCTATTTTCGAGAATACTTGTAGTGAGGTCAGATTTAGCTTATAATATAGTACATTCTTGATTCTTGTGTATGAGTATCTAGTGTTGTAAAGATAAAGTCACAAAATATCGGTTACATTTATTAAAGATATATATATAATTAAATTACTAATTTATTAATAGACTAGACTTTCTTGTTTTTTTAAATATATATAATCACTATATTCACAAAACTTCAATAATCTCACTCCCTTAATGGTACGCTACTATTATATTAAATGAAGCATATTTAATTGAGAATATATTATATGACGGATATGCTACTGTAACTCATGAGAATACTCAATTTCACACTTTCAACACATTGTAAATTAATTAATATTATATTTACTATATATAATTAAGGCTTCAACTAAAATACAGATCTGTTTGGTAGAACACCTCTAAATATGAAATACATAGAATTAATCAATAGGGGATGAATCAAATGATAAATGTTCTAGGTTCTGGAATATCTCGAAATTTTTATTACTAAGCAACTTAAAAAAGGCGCGGGTTACGTAAACAATAATATCATTACTCGATAACCATTAAGCTTATCATCTCTATGATAGTAAAATATTCCTTGTTTCCTTCGAACGCTGATTGAGTATATTCAGTCATCAAAATATGATAACTATATCAAATGAGCTATGGCCAAGTTAGCTATATACATATTGGTAAAATCATTAACTGTATTATATTTATAATTATATTCACAAGTATAATGACTTGGATTTCCGTTTCAACATTGAGAGTGAGGTCAATAAGAGACTATAGATTTATTATCTATTCGAATAATTGGTTGAATATGTTCATTTTGTGTTCAGGAATGTTGGGCTAACTATCACCACTAAGCAAAATACATCGTAGCTGTCAATTGAATTCATTCTTTACTAATTCAGTCTAGAGGGTGATAACTTAAATTCCATACTCATATACCATTATTTAGAAAGAGCGTAGGAGTTTCAATAAAGATTATAAATTTTGAGCTAAAGGAGAGTAAATAAGACTGATGCCATTGAAAAGGTCCAATCATAGGACCTTTCCTTCCTTCAGCTATAATTCAAGAATACAAATTAATCCAATCACAACATAGAACGTATCGTCAAAGTCAATCGTTAAATTCTACCCTAAATTTTTAAAAAACGGCTTCGTTTTTCATCATCGTTTCTAAACCAATTTCGACACCTGATTAATCGACTAACAAACTATTTGTGATAAGACGTACATACAATATCCTACGATCTTTTTGAATTATTTATTCATTAAGTCGAGTATTTATTTAAATTTCAGAAGGCTTATTCATAGCTAATTTTTAATTTAATATTCAAATGAAACCGCAATTTATTCGTATTGAAATTGAGAATATATCTGAGTAGATTTTAATCGTCGTATATTGACAATCATCACCTCTCAAAGCAACGCATTTGAAAGCGGATGGAGAGTACGAGGTTATATCGAGAAGGCTTTCGTTTCTTTAGAAGGTAATAATATAGCGTTTAAATATTAGCAAACGTTTCGTAAAATATCAATTCCAATGAATCACATTACGATCTTTTTAATATTTCTTTACGCTAAATTCACGAGAGGTATATTATTCTATAAAATAAATTACAAGTTCCTATGATAAATAATTATTTTTATTCTTTTCAAATCTCCATATTTATTTCTGAGCTCAACTGATATATATTACGCATAGAATATTGCATCAGTTATTATTAGATTCAATGCCTATATATATGAGTAAGTCCCTAGCGCCTAAAAGATTAGACCATGATCGACGTATTGATAATCCCTTATTTGAGCACGCACGAGACAAAAAATGGTAATTTATGCAATATTATCGAGTATCCTTTAATATCTTTAGTAAGATATAAATGATTATAAAAATAATAAAATAGTATTTTTTAAACTTATTTGTAAGTTTTAACCTACACGAGAATTAGTTACCAATCTGGTGAATCATTTAACTATTCCGAATTATCTTATTCTTTCTTATTATTTTCATTCTATATATCCACACCCACTCACACACTAAATTAAGTATTCAAGGTGATTTCGAAACTATAGCGTACGTCATGAGGAGCTTGAACACTGATTACTATTCAGTATACATATTATATTATAAATATTAATATATTACTCACTTCTGTTTTATCTATAGATAGTTCAAAACTAGCCTAATAGACTTATAAAATTTATCAAGTTTTATTGAGAGATAACTAGTACAATCATAGGCATTTATAACAGTGCATGAATATTGAGAGCTATTATCGCTAGATACATTAAAATATAAGCATAGCTAGTAAATAATTATATACCTCAGGCCGAGTAAAAACTTAAAATCATAATTATTCATAATCTAGTAATTTTATACACCAGTATTTTGAGCTTGAGCCAAATTAAGGCAATACCGATAACGATGAGATGACTAAATAGATGGAGATAAAGTATAGTAGATGTATTTGTGGTTATATTAAAACTCGAAACTTCACGATTTTTTTGCATATATTTTAATAAATATATAAAACGAGATGAGATTATCACATGTACTTATTACTATTCACTAGATGTTGTATATATATTGAAATATAACCCACAATTAGTGATAGAGAGTAGTTACATATTATATTACTATTAACGAGGGAATAATGAAAGATCCCTAGTACAATTTACTTAAGTATAATAAAATAATCTAATATATCTATACAACACTTAGTTCCCTAGAATAGCCTTTAAAAAAGATACTATAATCCATATCCTAGATATTTGCACTATAGAAAAGTATCGTTGGACTATGAGTAACTATTGCTTCTCTAAAATCACAATGAAGTATAGACCTATTTAGATCAATAAAGCTTTAGTCAAAGCACAATATCGTCCTAGTTAGCAAACTAGACAGCGAGCGCGACTCTGCGTCAGCGACACGTCGAGTCGTATCACAATGATTTCTACTAGAGTTCTTTGAGTACATACTGTATATAAACACCTATCTTGTGGATAGTAGGTGAGGTATGGCAAAATATATTTCTATAAAGTGCACGACCATTATTCGAGTTAGACTGTGCTGTGCAGGACACATGAGCACGGTGATAATCGGAGCGCACTATAACACCAACAGCTAAGCTTTCTCTCTAGCGAAGGAACACGTATATCTCTCACCTTTCAGACATGGAGTTGACGATGAGTATTCTTTGTCTGTATTACATAGTCACGTTATATTATGATTATATAAGGTTTCATATAGAGATACAACCTCTCAATCCCTATGATACAACTATGAGACGTGAAATGTTAGGCGATCGTCATCATAGTATTCCAGTATTGAGCGGTCATGCGCGCATAATATACTTTGTATTTTAGCGAGCAGCAAGCACCAGGTCATGCCCGACCTTTAACTGCTCTGTTGGTCGAGATCTCTATTAGAATCTGTCAGAGCTACATGTCAGGTTAGATCGCGTCGAGAGAGGATCGATCTAGTTAATGGAGTCCTTCTCCGTCGGCAGAGATAGATTCACAGTAGAGAGGATATAGCAGGAAAATATATTGAGATTCTTGCGTACAGAGAAGTGTTTATTTTCTTATATTCTTTTTCCCAGTGATATCTAGAATAGAGATAAAGTACGAATAGAGATATTTAATTGTGTATTAACTTCCTTCGTCCCGGTGGTTATATCAATATGAAATTAATTTCATCAGATATTCATAATTATACGACAGTTCATTGCAGCGCGTATTTGTTGTGCGAAAGTTCGCCACGAGTATAATCTTTAGCCACGATAAGACGTAGTGCGCAAGGCGTGGTGCTTTGGCACGATAAGCGGGATTGGTTGAGAAGATCTCACTGAATAGGTATCGCTGAGGCAAGCGCTAAGCGGAACTGATGATTATACATTCTGCACAGTTCGTGAGGCTCATTAGTCTGCGGTATCTCACACTCTATACAGAGAGCTGGATTCTTGCGACACACGCACTATCCTGTCACTAAATGAGATTTAAAGTTAGGACATACTGAGTTATCTATTCTTCCACCGAGTAAATACGAGGAACACTTCTACATAGCAAGTAGAATATATAAAAAGTTTCTTCGATTACTCAGATACTGGTGTAATACCTAGGTGGATAGTAATGACTTACACTGAGCATTTATCGCTATTAAAAACATCAGACTTGTTCAATAATGATAAATAAAATATATAATATTTAATCAACTCTCCACTTTATATTAGGGCGATGATATAAATATACAGGTATTAGAACTAAGTAATTTATATATGCTTATTATTTTAATTTCTTTTACTAATAAGAAAATTATAATTAAATTTCTTGAACAGTGACACACATAATATTTGTTGTCTCGTATATCGAAGTAGTATATTTTTGTATTGTTTATCCCAAAAATACGAAGAGTTGGCTCCTCTATGTATTCCACGAGCGTAACACAAAAGATAGTAATACTCTTTAGATGAGATGACTTGTCGCGAGGCAATAACCACGGGGAGGCGTACACTCTAAATCAGCAAGAGTTGCTGAGAATTTTTATTACTATAAATAGAGTTCGTATACATTTCTCTCTCCACAACCAGAGCACAACGAGGACGGAGTGTTGATGGAAACGTATGTATGAGATATAATGTTATGGAGTTAAATTTAAACATCACTATTGAGGGAGCTAGCCCAGTTAAGAAGTAAGAGATTGAGGACATCCTCAGAAAACGAATCATTCATCTTCTTGTTACAACACCAGTCACTCTATTACATATCTATTATATCATATCTAATGCATCTTCAGAATTACACAAATGATACTTATCTCATTCTTATCAGCATTATATATATTAATTATTAATTATTTAATTATACTATTATTATATTATATTAATTATTATTAAGTAACTTTTATATATATTATATAATTTAATAAATTACATATTATTATTATAATATTTTATTAAATATTAAATCTAAACATTATAAATTTTTAGTATTCACTTTTATTAAAATTATTTAGGTAATTTAGGGAAGGGTATTTGCCACCTATACATGAATAAACTAGTTAGCAGGTACCTACTAAATAATAGGCTTGAATTTATATTTGATATGTATCCTTTCAAGTATCGGTAGAAATGAATTCACAAGTACATTATACTTCATACCTATAAGTTATTGAAAGAAATTATAGCACTTATGAAATCTTATGAGCAAGGCAGAGCACACCAGAGCTCATCTATATATGGGGTAGTCGGCTAGCGCGACCGACCCGCTCTCACGTCTCTCGAGAAAGAAACATAGTCCGCTTTTGAGACGACTCCTCCTGCTATCCCTCTTTCATGTCAGAACCATGCAACCCATCCGCTATTCTTCGTCACATGTGCCAACGTCGCACACCGTCTTTCGCTAATAATGTGCGACTATCAAAATTTAGCGTGTCTCATCAGCACTCTAGCCACGTCATCTGAATAGATAATATATCCTTACAAATAAATTTAGTGAAAATCTTATATGAGAGATTTAATAGACAATAATGATGCTCACCAATATATCTCATATCGAGTAATAGTACTATCTCTTCCTCAATGCGTACTTTCTCAAGAGGCAATAAGTTAATACCAATCCTCAAATCTGTTTATCAAACCATATAGAGCGTGAGTTATCATAATTGAATAAGTTCATTGTAGAGTCATGCGCACTCTCTCTGTTCGCGGCTCTACGTGAGAGAATAACAACCGTTTGTGCGCACCACCGAGAGTCTATCTTAATATATTAATCTGCGCGTGCGAGCGTCCAGTCAAGAAAAGCTGATTAAGTTGGTTAGATGTGTAAGGTATTTTATACTCACATCACAGACTTCAATACTATATGAACAGTTCAACAAAATATACTGCACACTTGGATGACTGAACAAGGAGTAGAAGTAGAAAGATACTCATTTGGGAGAGGAAGTGCTGGTTTAGATGATTACTATAAAGTATCACCTGCCTACCAGTCGACGTCATCATCCACGCGACCCCCTTAAATCATTCTTCTGAAGCGCCGTCCTTAATAACGTATAATATTTTCTGAGGTATCTCACCCCTTCCAGTAAGAAGGTTTATCATATATACGATGTCAAAGATAACAATATAGAACCATGAAAAGCAGCTCGTACGCGAACCCAGAGTCGATGCTCAGAAAATCCGTAATGATAACAGCATGCGGATAAGACCTATATTTACTGAGTCCACTATCGTCACCGAAATTGAACAGCGAAAAGGTTCGGAAAACTCCCGCCCAATTTTTGAGGCTCAGATGCGAACGTCGAATCGGCAAGGTGGGATTCGACTACGTCTCATTCGAGGCTTCTCTGTATTCCGGCGACGACGGGTTGACGACCACGCGCAAATTTCACTTAAAGGGAAGGCAAAGCATCGATGATACTTCGAGTTCAGTCCTTAATAACTCTAGAATAAGTATAGAATATATCAAATCCGGTATTTCAGCTATAATTTTCAGCAGATTATTAATAGAAATATTATCATTATAAATTAATCTTTAACCTTAACACACATATATTATTTATATATATCACGAGAAGATCGGAAAACCGGAGTGTATATATGGCCGCGAGTGGCCGAAAACTATATTTTGTTAACTACGATGTAAATAATACGGCGATAAGATAAGCATACATAATAGAGTTATATTTTGATGGTACGTAATATCATGAATCGAATAAATGAACAAATTCCCGTAACTGTTATCTTATGAAATAGAAAATTTAAATTCGAGGTAGCATTTCACCTTAAAATCCGGTACTACTAATCGCTTCACGAGAATGAACCTCAGATGTTCTAGATTATATTCATGAGTAAAGTAAAACAGAGGAAGTACCAAAGAAAATGTATATGAGGAGACATGGTCATGGTAGATGTAGTCCGAGCCGGATTAGAAGATAAGACGACGCCTTGAACGACGCCAGTGAAATAAATCTATCGATTAATAAATATATTAAAGAGAGAAAAAAATTCTCTTCCGGTATTTGAGCGAATTGCTCGGCCGCCGGTGAGTATATATATTTCATCTCATTCAGCATACCTAGAGAGGCGATCATCACGAGAACGGAAGACTACTAATAGATAGTTATAGGACTATAATTCCGGAAGATCTTACGCGATAAGGAGATGTAGTTAATTGCTCAGCTCAGGCCAAAAACACAAAGAAGCAGGCAGCTAGTACCCGAGCGACTCACTATAATCCGTAATTTTCGTTTAGTAAATATATATATTACTATTATTTTATTATTCTCATTATTAATACAGTTTATCGTTGTTATTCGAATATGTGTTCAAAGAAATTTTTTTATGTTATCCCTAATAATTTGATACAATAATATAACTAATGCAATAATATGGGAAATAATAATATAATATTTTTTTATTATCTTCTATGATTTTCTTAGAATACTCTATATCACTACATCGTTAAATATATTTATACAAAAAAATTATCAATCATTAGCTACCGATGAATGGAAATATATTTACTAAACTCTTAATCAAAACTAGGTACTAATAGTAAATTATAACGATTCTTATTGTTTAATCGAATCAATTATACGTAGTAAATTAATGTTTAATTATATATATAGTAATATATAAACGTTAAGGAAAAACTCACCGATCTCGAGCAATACCCCGTAAGCCTCTTAAGTACGTGTTATTAACGTAGTCACAATAGCTTATATCTCTGGAGGTAGTCTTATTTGGTAGATCACATTAAGCGATAAATAATGACTAGTATTTTTTCAAGCCCAGATTGGAAAATTACGAAGAGCGCTTATATGGCAACAGAGCTCAGGTATATATTTTCACCTCGAATACTCGGCGTCCTACTTATAGATAAATATAAGGTACTGAGGATGAGGAACGAGAAAAAGTACTAGCGATCGATATATGACAGAGAGCTATATCTAAAGCGTAAGAGATAGAGAATCTGAGCCGTACTGAAATTAATATTATTTATATCTCTGAGAAATTCTTATTTATATATTCGTGTATCAGTGAGAATATTAGCGGCAACTTGAACGCGAATCCGGTGGCGTTTTCTTATTGGTTTGAAACGTTAAAAGGGGCGAATCATAGGATATTTCATCCCCATTTCTACATAATTCCGGCGGGAACTTTTGGATATTCGGTTAGTTTTAGGTTCAGGGGCTTCTCTCACCCGCCGCCTTACGTGTGGTCCGTGCTGAAGGCGGGGAGTTTTTCTATTATCACTAGTGATTCGATACGATAATCAAGGACATTAATCACTGAGAAAAATATCATAATTAGGTAAATATTTATGCTAGGCTAAAGTAAAATATAAGTAATCAGATGGACTAGACGAATGGTAGATAATAAATAGATATTGAGCGTCGATTCATTATCAAGTTATTATCGAGTTTCATTAGAGGTACAAGTTTATTTTTTATTAAACTGAATGTTCTATTGATTGAGTTGAGAATCACAATGGACATTTAGCGTCAGCCGTGCCTTATAACTGAGTCATTCAGTTTCGCGTTATTATTATATACCCAACTATCGTATAATTTACGCTAGAGAGGTAAAATAGAATGAAAGAATAAAGTTAGCCTACTCCACAAGACGCCGTCACCTAATATATGAGTCCCGTACCCGCCATCAGTATAAATAGGCGCTTTACTATCTATGATATCGTATTTACGACTCATCGCACTAATCCCTTTACAGGGTGTCAAGCGAGGAAAGCGTGCGTGTTCTTCGGAGAGAGGAAAAATCATGTTGAGAGATAAGTGTTAAAGAGAGCGCTTAACAGAGTAATGAGGAGCGGAGAGAACGACTTCTTGCAGCTTCTTATATACAATCATCAGTTATGAATTGTAATATATATCACGGTACCGAAATGGAGGTTGAATATAAGGTCTTGTATGTACACGGTGTAGAGTTAATTATAACAAACATATAAAGAGCGTTTAGATCTTAAATAAAATATACTGAGTTTTCTATCAACCGTTCTCAAAATAAAAAATTTGAGAGTATACAGTTTTGATTAGCTATTGAACACAAATATATGATATAAATCTTTATACATGACACGATCTAGGTAAGAAAATTACTGTCATTTATATTTCACACATATAAGGAATGTTCGAGAACAATATAGCTATGCATGTAAACTATCTTCTATAGTGTTCTGGACTCACAGCACAACACGTGCAGAGATATTTCGCTCACTATTCTATCCTGCGAGACGGATCCGCGCGCAGCGCCTGAGAATAAGATCCGCATCTCTATATATGCCTTTATCTTCTCAACTCGCACCACGCAGTGAATCAGCTTGGTAAACACTTATCAGGAGATGAGGCACAGTGTCTCTCTCAACAGAGCTCTTCACACGACTCCATATACATGTCTGACTAATAGCTCATTTTTTGAGATCGATTAGTGAGACTGTTATATAAGGTTACCCGGCGGTCAGGAGATACTACACACCCCAAGAACCCATTTACCGCAAAAACCTATGAGCGATATGGGGTGAAATCATCAGTCGATAGGCGTCACGAGTTCATCATGAGCCTATTAAATATCAGTTATATTAATTCAGTACATCTGAGAGTAAGATGAATAGTTATTTTAATTGATTAATATCTGAGATAAGTGATTACAGCTAGATTTGACGTATCACCACTTCAAGTTAAATTATGAGATAAGTAGAAGATAACCGTCTCAATATCACATTGCCATATAGGGTACGATTTACTAGTATTCGACCTGAGATTAACCTCTATTCTAACTGTGACCACATTATATATATGAGAGCACGAGACCTATTAGAGAGCCTAACCGCTATAAGTACCGATATGACTATATTATATAGTGAGAGACGCGGCCGCAGGTAGCAGCGGCAGCTCAGTTTGCCTATATAATATACCCCTACCTATAAAGTATAATATATAATGTGTTGAGATGAGAAAAAGGAACAATACAAACAACAACAAAACAACAAAACAATGCCAACACAATTTCACATGATTATAATATCAACAACGCAAGCTAGGCGTATATGAGTACGGCGTTGAGTATAATATAAATGAACGCTAATGACGACGTTAGCTATATAATATATATATATATATAGTATATATATTATATAGCGCTCGAGAATAAATACCTATAGTTGAGATAATAGTTTCGTATTCCTTTAGATTTAACATCACAATATCGAGTTTATAATGAGTTACTAATAAGTTGCCTGGCATTCATTTGCTGAGCTCTCAGACGCGAACACGTAATTATAAAAAACCACTAAAGCTCCTTATTAAAATATAAACCTATATACCGTTATTATTTCATATCAACTAGCTCACCTCTTTATACCAAATCAAAATATATATATATATATATATTATAATATATATATTATAATATATATATATATATATATATATATTATATTTATATATAGTATATATATATATATATATAGTATATATCATATATAACATATATTATATATATATTATATTATTATATATAATATTTATAATATATAATTATATAATATTTATATTATATATATTATAGTATATATATATATTATATTATTATATAATTATATAATATAATTATATTATATACTATATATTATATATAGTATATATATATATATATATATAGTATATATTATTATATTATATATATATATGGTATATATAATATATATATTTATATACTAATATATATATACTATATATTATATATATATATATATATATATAATAAATCTATATATATATGATAATATACTATATATATTATTACTATATATAGTAATATAAATATTATATTTATATTTTATTACAGTATATATATATTATATATATAATATATATAATATATATATAGTATATATATATATAGTATAATATATATATTATATATATAAATATTTATATAGTATATTATATATAATATTATATAATATATATATATATTATATACTATAGTATATATATATATATATAGTATGGGTATATATACTATATAGTATTATTTATATATATTATTATATTATATATATATATTATATATATATATACTCATATATATAAATATATTTTATATATATCAGGGGCTTATGTATAGGGGTATGCCGGGTGGTAGCTCCTACCCAATATTTTTTAGGTTTTAATAAATTTTATAAATTGTACAAGTATACTAAATTATTAAATTAAATATATAAAAGTTAAAAAAGAAGCTATTTTGCATCATAGATTAATAAGAAAAACAACCACAATAAATAATAGCTATAATATAATTGAATCATTTAAAAATTCTCGCTCCTACTCTGATCTTCGAAGTAAAATTCTTTGCTACGGACGAACGAATGACGTCATTTTTTTATATCAATATAAGGGAACGGGGTAGTCGGTCTTACCTATAATCGAAAATATATGAGACTTTTAGTTCTCTCCGTAATATGTACGAAATGTGTGAAAAAAGTACGACAAGTTGTTGCGGCTTGTGGTAGGGCATTTTGTTTGAAATCTTTGTATCCGAATGTGTTCTATATATTCTTGATATTGTATTAATTTTATATAACTTATATTATAAAAGTGGTTTTTAGCATTATATACATAAAATAATAGAAAATAATGCATAATGGAGTAAGTGTAGATTTTATATTAAAGAAAAAATGTTTTTAAAAGCATGCTTTATGAACCACAGCTTTATTTAAAAAAATGGTAGGCTTAAGAAATTACTCAATTGGAATGTGCTTTAAAATTAAGTATTGGGTAAATATAATGTAAACAAGCTTTTCAAACAAATAAATAGATACGTATTATAATTATTAAAATATTTTTCGATGTTTTCGTATATTCTATATTATATATAATATATATATATTATAAAATATATATATATATATATATATTTTTATAATATAATAATTTTTTATTTTTATATTATATTATATAATATAGGTTTATTTTTTTTGTTATTATATTATTAATTTTTATTTTTTATTTCTGTTAGTATATATATAAATTTTATTTATATATATTTTATATATAATATATTAATGAGTTTAATTTTCTTTAATCTTTATTTTTTTATATATAAATACATTATATATATATATAATATATATATTTAATATATATATATATATATAATATATATCTATATTATATATATATATATATATATATATATTAGGGATGTACCGGAACCAGGTTCCGGCCGGAACTTCCGGCCGGAACCTCGATTTTTTAGAAGTTCCGGTTCTGGCCGGAACTTACCGGAACTTTTTACTTTTTCAAATGTCTTTCTTAAAAGAATTCAGTATTTGATTTGTCATTTACTCAGTTATGGTTATGCATAAAAAATAATATAGAAAATTGATATATGGGAACAAATATCATGATAAAATGACCTCGACTCTATACTTTCGAAAGTTTTAAATATGAAACAATATTTTCACACTGGAACCGGTAGCTTCAATACTCTAGGGTTGGGTATTTTTTTGAGATTTTTTTGATTTTTTAAGACAAATTGCTTTTTTAATTTATTACTTTTAAAAAATTAGTTAATAATCCTAATTATTACCTAATTAATAATACGTTTAGTAAAATATTATTATTAATGTTAGTTTTAATTAAGTTATTTAAAAATTATATTTATACTGTATAATATCTGAGAAGGGCCCTCTTAACCATTCATTCCGCCATAGGCAAAAAAAATTCATCTAAAGCACATGTAAAATTATATATATATATATATATATATATATATATATATATATATATATATATCATATATATATATATATAATATATATACAGTATGATATATATATATATATATATATATATATATATATATATATTATTATATATTATAATATACAGGGTGATTCAAAAACCTCTGGCGACAAATTCGGAGGGCTGATAGAGCAAACGATAAGGAACTTTATTTGTTAAATAAGCTATGTTGTATGACCCTTCGTTTCAAAGTTACGGATGATGTAAGTTAAACCACGTGATGTTGTTTGAATGCGTCGTTACTTTGTAACCAGAAGAATTTTTTTGGGTATTCTAATTTATGTATGTGGTGCGTCGTAATCTGTTGTACTCCGAGGGTTGAAAGAGGTAACAATAAGGATTATTTTTTAAACAACGGTATGTGTTTGAACGCGAAGGTTGGAAAGCAACAATGTAGCTTGTGTATGGAAACCAGTGTTCTGCCCTGTACCTGATTACATTCGTTACATCGCCGTGCCATTGTCTGTCGCGACTCTACATGAGATACGAGATTGCTCCTCACTGTCGGTACACGGAATATTAGTATCCAGTTACCGCACAATCTGATTGAACGGTTTTCTATACCGCTCTGATATATTCAGTTCCTCTCTTTGTCGTTGACTAGGCTTGTTTAGAATGTGTTCGTGTGCGATCTTGCAGGCCACGCGTCCACCACGCCTCCCACACTCTTTCGCGCTATCTCATTTGTCAGCTCGTATGCAGCGTATCCTGCGGTTACGCCATGTATTTTGCGTCCACAGATAATGTGCCTCGAAGAAATGGAAGTGCGCATGATAGATTGTTCCGGCCCACATTACACGTTTAATAAAGAAATTTGAACCACTGAGTATCCTGCGGGTTGCCAGGGGTATGTCGCCATGAGGCTGCGGAAGCTGCGAAAGAATAGAGAAAATGAGAAAGTTAGAACGACACGAGGTCCCGACTTCTGACCAAACCTTATGGTGTGTTGTAGAGATCTTGGACGTCGAACCAAACGCTACATAGGTCCACCACCAACTCGCCCCAACCATTCACGCTACTTTCCTCTAGAGTAATCTACGGAGAATAAAGTTAAATCTTCTGTCCGACGACACGCTCAACTGGTCACCTATCTCACTTTCGTGCAGAAAGCGAGAAGCTGAGTTTCCACCGAACCCATCCATGGTGTGCCTGAAAATTGCCTTGATCAGACAGATAATTGAGTCACATAACAGTGTTGTAGAGAGCAGAGCCTCATACGGTAAGAGAACCAAGACAGTGTAGCCAGGAGACACCAGGCGAGATTTAAAATTCGAGAAATTATATCCAAATAAGACAAGCGAACAACACCGGCAATCGCGACACGGGTGTTGAGATAGTTCTGCTTGGAGGCCACCGAAATATGTTCGTTTGCGTGATGAAAACGCGATTATTGTTGATTGTTTGGAACAATCCTATCTTGAATAGGAGCTTTTGTCTTGCAGAATGCGATCCGCATACCACAGGCGATCTACTGATTTGAAAGACCATCATCGTCATACGCGCGCCTATATCGAGAGACGCGTGTTTGGCGACGTTCAACGACATCTCGAGGTTTCAAGCGCGCACTGCGCTGAAGCCTATATAACGATAGAGCTACCTACTCTTCTTACACCCCTAAAACAAGGCCTATGTGACTTCCTAACTGCTCAGAGCGCGCAAGTCCTTGCACCAATGTCGCGACTCGGGGACGTAAGGTCGCCACATTATCCGAAGGCGCTGATGAATCCGCGCGTACAGAGCACTAGGTGTTGTGTGGGCGGGTGACTGTTCTCGATGTAGAAAAAGTATCACACGGATACTAGTTAGCGCGAAAACCGGTTGAGAGCCCTTCTTCCTAGCCCCATGATTACACGCGAGTTCGAGACAGCACTGAAACACTCCATTTTACGATCATCTCAGGCTGTAACGCGCGGGAATAGGTAAGTAATAAGGCTTAGCGAGATAGTACCATTCAGTCAGAGTACTCTGCGTATGCGCTCATTCTCACTCCCACGCACTCATATCTTGCGCATAGATCTTCAAATTTTGTCGCGCGAAAATGTGTTTTTAACACATTGAGAGTTAAACTCGTAGCACTCAACCGTGTTTTCGAAAGATTCGTTATATTATAACGACAACACATTTGTCTTATAAGATTATTCTTATTCTCGCGAGCGAACACGCGAGTTAGAAACATAGCAATCGATACGAGCCCCTTTAATGAGTCGCGGTATAAATTAGACGCTAGCATGTCGAGATCTCTGCCGTCACACAACATAACACATAGTGTTAATCCTTTACTATATACTAGTATTACCTGTTAATCTCTATCGTCCAGAATAGATGCCGTCATTACTATACATTATGGTTTATATATAAATTAGAATATATAGTTCCATTCGAATACCTCTAATCTATGCTCCTCGCGAGTATAGTCGCATGAGAGTTCAGATATCACTCTGAGTACATACAACAATAAATTAAAATATTTTTAACGGCTAGTTCTATATTTTTATTATTTAGAAGCTTATGGATATCGTTGTCTGCCGAGAGTCGTTCTAGACCACCCATTAGGACCACTCCTCCAATAAATATCTCGACACAGACCAAGGTCATTTCGACACTATGTTTGCATTATTTAGCGAACTGCCCTTAGTATAGTCTGAGAGTACTCCTAATATCTTTATATTACTATTAATTAAAATAAAATGTACTTGAAACATCTCACATATCTCTTGATTGGAAAATTATATAACTGGAACGTAATTACTGGGAATGACACGTAATAATTATATTTATATTCGTATATTTAATAGGTAGTAATTAGCTAATAATTGCCTAATAAAAAATATAATAAATAAATAATATAATAAAATATAAAAAAATAATACATGATTCACATATAACATAAAAATTACGGTTATAAATAAAAATACATGTATGATTTATATCATTTGATTTTTTATTATTGATTATTATATCCTGCTTTAGAATCTAGACATGGGGATAAAATAATATATAATAATTTGTTAATTAGTATTTATTATAATTATTAAATTATTATGTATTTATTAGTGTACATTTACCTTCCATTATGTAATCTATATATCATATTCATATACTGATTTATATTCATCTATTTATTATTTTATGTATTATTATTATTATTATTATTAGAGAGTATTAATAAAATTATATAATTAATAAATCTATTTTATTATCTTTAAAATACCTCTTCTAATTCAGAGTAAATTAATATTATGCTCCATGTGATTTATTTATTATTTGAGGTCATTCATTATGTAAGATCTCTTATTGAGCTATTCTAATTCTTCCTTGATTGAGATGACATAAATAACTCTAGTTTAAATTAGTATAGATAATGTTACGACTAAGAACCCACGCTACTACTTTATAGACAAAGAATAGTTAACCCTAAGACTGTTTTTCAGAGCGTAAATAAGTAAAATAAATTTTGTCACAAAGTCTATACGTATATCACGATATACCATAGTAATTCTCTTGCCCGAATCACGCAGACACAAAATGTATTATGACTCGATCGATGAGTTTATTCTGCACACATTTGATAATGCTTCATGGTGTAGGACACATACATCAGAGTACTCTAGTTAATATCTCTGCGATTGTATTGCGTATTGTCGTATATAAAACAGCGATCTTCTCTATTCCTCAAGGATCTTATACTTTCATATCGCTCCTCTACTAAAAAAAAGATGTGAAGATATATAGAGAGCGGGACTGCGAGAGAGACCATAGCTTTTAAACTTTGAAGACCGTAGAACTTTAGAGACACTTGGAATCAGTAATCTCTGTATTCGATATCACTATGAACTATATACCTCTTAGTGGAATCCGTCTTACTCTTGCGATATTTTGGTGGTCACTTCGTATACACTATATGATGTCCTTCAACAAGACATATTGTGACGCGAGATGTATTACCTCAAAAGGATGAACACTACTTAGAGAAGCAGAGAGGACTCTACACATTTGCTAATGAAAATCTCAATTCTTTATTTCCAGGAGCCCAACTTATTTGTTCCTTAATAGAGTTTATCGAAAAATAACGGCTAAGAGTGTTCCGTCAGACCGCAAAGAAACAGTTCCTTCCTCTGTGCGTTCCGAGGCCGAGTAAACTTTTTCAACATTTGAGTTGTAATCAGAGTCTAGCCCAGGAAACTACCCAGGCGCGCGTTCCGTCTCGGAACTCGAGAAACTTGCTATTTAGCCCGGTTCACCGCGCCGCATATCGCACACCATCAATTTTAGGACGGTGAGTCAATAGGTATGCCTGAGAACCTATTGCTGTGGGCGTACCACCTTAATGAGTTGATATTAACGTAATTGAGGTACATATCGTAAGCACAGTAAATACTTATTATTATTTATCAATAAATCTATATTTAAAATAAAGGAAAAGGAAGAATCGTCGAAATATTGAAGACGGAATGCGCAAATTTCGGTATCGAAAATGAGATGGTAATCTTCGTGGAAGTCGAAAGGGATATATTCTCTACATCTAGCTATATGAAGTCTCATTTATGAAAACGAGTGAGCGGCTCTTCAATAGTATAATATATATTATATGGTTATAAATAAAGTAATATTAGTAACCTTACTTTTTATGTATTATTTTTATAAAAGATAACACTTAAGACGCGAATTGAGCTCAGGTACTTATATATATAAAGCACCGAGAGGCATCAAATCTTACTAAATAATAAGCTTTACCGAGGTTATAATAAAGTCTAATAGTGATTTTAACATATCTTTTATAGTGATATTCAGTAATATATGAGTATCAGTTCAATAGTAATCTGAGAGTGTACATTCATTTGCACTCAGGAATTACAGTAACTTACACCGATGTCCTGAAAAACAGCCGATTACTCCTTATTCACTCGAGTACTAATTATTCTCTGATTATTCCCATCATACTCTAATTTTAAATATAAATGATAAAAATAAATACACCCGTTCTTATCCATCCCGGGTCTTCTTAGGTGGTTGTTATTTTTTGAGCGATTTTTTTAAATCGTATATCCATGAGCTCAGAATTATGACCGAGAGATCCGAGACGTACGATTTATCGAACTCATATCGCGGTATGAGATACGATTAGTTGCCGGTCATCGTAGTCATTTATACGATCATTCTATTGAGCGAGAGAGGAACGTAATTGTAGCAGAGGCATATATATCGAGTGGAGTCGGTTCACGGCGATCTATATGTCGTCGGCGGTGCTTCGCTAGCAGTTGATAGAAACGAAAGCCGATATTTTTAGACGGGTAGATAATGATAGCTGATAACGCTCTAGGAAAACCCTTTCCCGAGAATATTTTGTACAACCTAATTAACTTCCGCGTATTTATATGAGAGTCGCCAGACGTAAAGCTATTGTTTGCTCTAGTGAATACTCTTTATTGCATATAAGAGTGCTTTGTATGGCGCAAGTCATCCCAACATATCCGAGTATAGTCTATCTCTTCTGCGTATGGTAGTACTCTGACGTATATATAACAGCGTGAGAGAGATTTTAACTGTATCACATGAGCGTGATGACGTGAGAGATTGCAAACCCACTCTCATCGCACTCAAGTGAGTGTATATGACTCGAGAGAGAATATCCTTTTAAGATAATCGCGTTTCTTGCACAATTCTGTCGCGAAATAGCCCAGGGTCCGAGCTCTGCCCCAGCCAAGTTAAGCTCGTCTCTCGCCCACACTAGCTCGGTGAGTATTGGTTATAACTCTAGAGACACACTAATTATGGATTATATATGTCTATTGATGTAAACAACTTGGGTAATAACTACTTACTGTAGGAATCATATTCATTTAACTACAATCTTATTTATTTATTATGTATTAAAATTGAGATTAAATTTGTTATAAATAATATCAAGCATATGTGATAGGAAGAACACGGCACAATACTCCGAGTTTACTGAGGTCCGTGCGGATGCGAAACGGCTTAAGCTGGGAGAGTTGATCTGGTTCACTCGATAATAAGCACGTTCTTCGGATCTTTTATACATATTGCTTTTTACGGCCATTCGCGCAGTAATATACCTGATTAATAACATTCATCACACACTTATGCTTTACGTTGCGTTTACATGCTTCTTGCGTTTATTACAAACATGTTTGCCTCCGCGACTATTACATACTCGTAACACTTGGCTATTATGCCACTATCTTTGAGCTGTTATCACCTGTGAGCTATCTTCTCACGACGTCTAGCGTGCGAGCAAATGGCTGTAGCACATAGCTTTTACACTTGTCTTCTTTTTGTTATCACCACTAATTCCTGACCTTCCTTAACACTATCTTTTACACTATGTGCGTTACCACGTATGCTTGTAGTCCACTGATGCGTTCACAATCTTTGCTTTCGTACACACTGTCTTTTCATCAAGTCTTTTATCAGCTTTCTGTGCTTTCTCAACACGGAGCTGATGTCTGATCTCAGCATTCTTTAGCGAGCTGAGTAAATATATATTTTCGAGCTCTCTTGAGTGTCTCGTATGTACCGACTATGTCTTTTTGATCACAGTTAAGCTTATTAGTCGCACATCACCACTTTACACTTGGTGAGCGCGGATATTCGAGCGGCGTCTTGTACCAGCGGAGCGCTTCTGACGCTATCTGAGTGCGCTTGTAGGACGGCTTAGTCTGTTTTTCACACAGGGGGCGGTGAGCTTCTCACACGCTATTGTAGACACTTCTGAGCTTAACTTTATGTTCTCTTGTACAGCGTCTGCACTTTCGGAGCGACGGGATCACGCGAGGCTTCTGTTAAATGGCAGTATTTATATTTATTCTTTCTTTCTCTGGAATGAAAAAATAAGCGACAAATTTTTTCTCGAGATCGAGATCTATATATGCTTTCTTCGAGTCAATGCTTAGCGAAATGAATCACCATTATATACGAAATATATATTAATAGTATGAGGTGAATTAATTATTTATACATAGCAGTATAGATAGACGTAATACGGCGATGTTTTTTTATATGATAGACATACTACGATATATATATATCACCGTCGGAAATGTAGACCAGCCGTCCACTAGGTTTCACCTCATTAATGAGCTCGAGCATCTCATTATCTCTAAAAATTGAAAAGATGAGAGGAGGCACATCATAATATAATATATAATTTATATTAACCGAGAGCTGTCACTATATTCGCTCATTACCCTAGAGAGGAGATTTTCAGGAAATGCCTAAATCTATACAGTTAGTTTTCCAAGGAGATTCTCCAAATGCCTAACCAGTAGGTTTTCATCGGAATCGAAACTCGTCTCGCTGAATTGGTTTCCCAGTCTTTCGACGAAACGGCGAATCAATTTGACCTGCGAGTATCCGTTGACGGGTGGAGAATGAAGATCGTTTCCGCGATTCGTGTCGTGAATGCCTCCGTCAGCTTCGTTATTCCCTTTCAAATCCGTCTGACATTCGACCGGGTTCGTTATTTTTGTTGTCGTGCCCTTTCAAATCCATTTGACATTCGTAGAGAAAAGATTGAAATCTCTCGATGAATAATTCTTCCGCGTTGAAAATTTTAAAAATTAAGCAACTGATTTTAAATAGTTTAGACAGGTTAGAATCTTTCATATCGTCCGCGAAAAGAACCCATAATTTATTAGGAACTAAAAACCTATTTTATGTCCGGAGTAGATAAAAAAATGTCGAGGTTATATAGGAATAATATTATTGAGATAATTTTTTTATTTACGCGTATATCTACGGTAAGAATTCAGGTATATATTTATACTAATATTTCTTATTCCTCACCGCGACTTAGAGAGTATTATCTCTCCCTCTGTCCACTACTTAAACTATATATTACCGATATATTTATTCTACTATTTTTCACGCTACGCTCCATAGATCACGGAGTCTAGGTCCTCTATGAGGCGTGGCGTTCTCGAGTAATCTATATCGCGTATATTGAACTAAAAATCTAAGTCGTTCTAAAATCTATGTATGATTTTTCGACCGATTAAAGATAACTTAGAAAAAATTTATTCAAAATCTTCCAAGATCTGAGGTAGAGTTTATATCGATATCATCGATCGTCCTCGTGAAGGAGGCTTATTTACCTATATATATATACAGGAGTAACAGCTTATTCGACTCACTATATATATCTCTCAAATATCATATTTTATAAATAGCATATCGAGACGAAATGTAAAACATCAGACGTCTCGTAACTAGACATTTCGAAAGCCTCAAATTTTTCACTTTCACGTGAGCTAAATTATCCTAAATGGCACGAGGGGAATTGATACGAATACGAGAAAGACCTGAGATCAGATATCACCGACTCATTGCGCGGGGACGTCTAATTAATATTATATATTTTTATAATATTATAAAATTTTATATTAAATATTATATCATAGTAATATTAATATATTTATTTTCACATTAAGTTAATATAAATTTAAGTATATTAAAATCATGTTATAATTATTTTTTATTTTATACCCGAGCATATGTTAATATTTATGTCTTAAATTGTATATCTTTTAATTATATTTGATAATAACATAGTATTTTTAAAATAATATATTTGCAATCAGTAGCTAATACTATTGCGCTTAGAAAAAATAATTTATATTAACACTGGTCAGCACTTTTTGTATTGAAGTATATGCTCTAGACCTTAATGACAAGACCTATATCTATAGAGAATAGTGCCTCAGCTCATAAATTGCACGAACCGGACGGGCTGTGCAATATAGTCACATGCCACACATAGGTCTCAGCCTGCTTGATTAGCATGCCTGCCTAGGCAGCCTTCTTGACTGCCTCTCTGCCTGAGCCACTATGACTTAGTGGACCTGTCCATAAACCTATGCATATCAAAGTGTATGATCCGAAACTCCGCCTGGACTCTAGTCACAGCTTTCTGCGCTCTGATGCTTTCACATACACTATAGAACAGCCTCTAACTAGCACATGAACACTAGGCAGCCTTCTTGATATACCAATATATCCTTAGAATCACAGAAACTATAAGCCTTGACGCGCTAGAAATTCTACCAGTGTAATACTAATGATCTTATGCAAGACACAGTGCTAGAACATATAATAATTGACCACTATTAAGAGCTAATAAGACTCATCCTGATTGATCTTGCGCTCACTAGAGCCAAGTCTCTTTTGACATGTCTGACTCTTAGAGAACAGTTCTTCTCTATGAATATCTAACTCTCGACAAAGGCTATGATATATCATAGACTACCACGTGTCCGGTAGTGAACAGACAATATCTAGAACTGCCGCGTCGAGTTATGCTAGACTCTTAAGACGTAAGACAATGCCAATTGTCGAATAGAGATGCAGCCTTGCGGTGACATTCGCCGTGGTCTCTTATCGAGATATGCCTCTTCTTTGAGAGAACGAGAATACGCGTATATAGAGACCACGTGCGTTGCTATTGGACATGAGACTCTATGACTATTCTCACTTGGCGATGACCCTATACTCTGAACTGGTAGACACTGCTCTTAGTGCCACTTTGCTTGAGACTGAACTGCCTCGTATGGGTCAGCTCTCTCTATGATCCTCAGCGCTGACTCTGAGGAGTCACACCACTTCCGTATGACTGGCGCGTACGACACAGCAACTCTCGTACTTGTATCCAGAGAGACGAACTATAGCCCTGTGAGCGTTGTCTTTCACTTTACGCAGCGAATGACCGTGGTTGTTTGACCTCGAGAGAGAATCTGCCTTCAGGAGTCACAGCTCTACTTGAACGGAGATCTACATTTAAGAGTACGATATATTGCGTAGATTTGCCTAATGTCCTAGGCATGTCTTGCTTGCGTATCTGCGCGTAATCCTCACCGGCAATTCAGTAAGAAAAATGCCTCCATAATATGAGCACTCGGTTCGCTAGTCTAATCTCCTTCTATGTGACTGCGCACTTGTCTATTATGCAAAGTTCAACTATTCTTCTACTAATTCTCTCGAATTTTGTGTCTACGACAGATGTGATCTGAGTCGCTAAAAAGCCTGATACACACTGAGCCGCAAAGACAGGACCAGATTTTGCAAAACCCGCGCGGCAAAAAGTGCAGCGCCATCGTAGCACGTCCCGATATCTTAGGGAAAGAGACCTATTCTTGGGGAATATGATCTCACTTCTAATGACATGAGCAAGACACTCTGCTCGATTCGAACTATCCCATCAAAAAGTCTGGACACATTACGTGACTCTAGCTCTTATTCCTTATGACGATCTCTCTAGCTATCTCGCACTTCGCTGAGGCAACTACTTTATCGCTATAGTATCTGCAAGCCTACTGGTCATTGGGCTAATATCTTCTGGAATCTTGCAGAAACCGTGATGTGAATACAGTTCTCTTGTTTGACTATAGTGCGTGGTGCCTATCAGATTCGCAGCCTGGCAAGTATTCGAGCCCTGGACATCTTATGAGCCTATGCCTATATAGCTTGACTGCCCGACTATGAAGGCTAGCTGCATCTTGACTGTTCCTAGATCCTATATGTCCAGTATCCTTTCTTGAGCGTTCGCGGTCAGCTACAGTCAGTCAGACTAGACTGTCGGCGACCTTCGGAACATACGGCGAGCGCGGCAATGAAGACATAGGCCTGTTGACCTCGAGGGCAGCCTCTTTTTGACTGTCCTTCTGCCTAGCGAGAGCTTCTTTACTATGACTCGTAATTGACACCGCCTGTCCTGTGCGGAGAAGATTCCACATGTTCCACATATGGCGCTATATCTCATTAAGGCAGCTCTTATATAATTGATATTCTCTCTGTCTGAGGTCAAATCCTTCTTAGAGACTCTTGCGCTTGCTCCTCACGAGCAGATCTCTTCCGTATGTAATCTGCTTTCTCTGTGAGTCAGTTCCCTCTTCCTTGGCGCACGATTCCATTGTTACATGGCGTAACCTGACACTTCCCTGAGGTACTATAGCCGCTCGACCGAACCTATGTGCAGGAACCTATGTCGCCAACTACGCGTTAGCGCGCGACGAGATAGTACCTTCGAGCCGCAGACAGTCTCCTCCTTCACTCACGCAGCGAAGACGAGGACCGCGAATATTGTTAATTAGCCTGCCTCTATTGTCATGCCTTCATGACTGCCTTATCTCGTGCGAATGACTGCCATGACCACTTTAAGCATATACTCACCCTATTCTAGCGCAGCCTTCTGACTGCCCTACTAGGCAGCTTCTGACTGCCTATCCTAAGGCAGCCTTCGTGACTGGCCTCCCTAGGCCAGCCTGCTTGATTGCCCTGGCCTAGTGCAGCTTGCTTGATTGCCTGCCTAATGAGCCTTCTTGACTGCCTACTTAGGCAGCCTGCTTGATTGCCTGCCTGCCTAGGGCAGCCTTTTGACTGCGCGGACACATCACATTTTCTCTCTACCGTCACGGATCCATCAGGCGAGCACCTTATCGTTTCAATCTGCTTATACTTTTTGAGGAAGCCACCTTACGTCTGCACTTGGCGGCTACCTAGGCATGTCCTTCTTTTTGACTCGCCCTTCTCAGTCTGAAGCTCTACGCATACTGATCTGGGCTAGATAAACTAGCCCCATTTCTTTTATTGGCCCATGTCCTAGGTCCACTCTTCTTCCTATTTGATCCGCGACTCTAGAGATCACACGTCATAGAATTGAAAAATTGAGCCTAGCCTCTTAGCATGCGCGTCTCATGAGAACATGATCTACTCACGTCATGTGAATGCCGTCGCAGATGTATCCTGGCTCCTGGCATATAACGCTAAGCCTCGATGTCGACGAGAGAGTACTTCTCTTCATTCCCTCACGCCAGCCGCCGATCATAACACGCGCATAATCTAGGCAGCCTTCTCAATACGACTGCCGTTTATCCCACTGCAAGTCCTTCTTTGTATCTGCCTCTGCGCTAGGTCTAGCTCTTTAAACGTGTCCTGTACCACTAGGCGAGCCTCCTGCTATCATATGACACCTCCTTAAGGCAGCCTGTGTTTTGAGAAGCGTGCTTCATTGCCTGCGGCACCTCATTGATCGAGCTCTTGGTGCTCTAGGAGCAGCCTTCTTGACTGTACCATGCAATTGAGGAGATCTCTTCTTCTCGACAGAGAGTCTCATTATGCCGAAGTAATTTGCTGATGAATGTCCTAGCCATAGGCAGCCCTTCTTCGCGACTGCGCGTCCATCTGCCACTATGGCTAGGCTTCGTGAGCTGCCGTGGACAAAATATGCAGGCGTGTCTGACTGGCCTGCGAGTTAGGTCATGTCCCTTCCCTTTTGTACTTAATCTTGAGCGGGATATGCAACCATGCTTCCGGCATTTTAATTGCCTGCCTCCTCAAGAACACAGCTCTTCTCATAGATCTGTCCCCACAACTTAGGTCACTTCATTTTCCAACTTGCGTATTCACTCAGACCTATCTGAGGAGTTAGCTCAATTCACATCTATTCCTGTCGTCTCGCTGTGCTTCTGATCTATGACACAATATTCATATGACATCTGAGACGCTCTATTGCAGCCACCATATATCTTGACTGAGCCTCCTTTGGATACATTATACCGCGCAGGCACCATTCTATTGAATTGCCTGACCTAGCTGCGAGCCAACATGTTTATTTGAAGCGTGCTTACGGACCTCAGAACAGCCCTGCGTTTGATATAAGAGCCTGCCTAGTGCTATGATCTCTTACTCTTCTGACTAGAAAGTCATGCCCGAGTGGGGCAGTAGGCATGTGTACTATGCACTGCCTGCTAGCCAGGCAGTCTTGACTAGCGCTGCGCGTAGGCATTTCTATTCCTTGCACCTGTCTGCGATTATCAGGCAGACTTGCGAGAGAGAGTAGACTGTCTCGCTATATGTCGCACTCTATCATTTGAGAGATCATGCCTTAGACTATGTGTTCACAGCAGCTGTCATAGTATTGCCACAAGAACAATATGCATGTCAAAGATTAGGAATTGTCACGCGTATGTCACGCGTCACCTCGTATGACTGCATCACATCTTATGGCATACACTTCATACTAACGGTTTTAAGCACCCTTGCTATCTGATGGGAGAGATAGCCATTATTGCAAACTCGCGCTACCGTATGGTTGCTATGCGGAGAGTCTTCACTGCGCGTGAGCCATTAGGCAGGCTTCTTCGAGCCTGCTACCTAAGCACCTTTTTGACTGCCTGACCTATTGCGAGCGCTCCTTCTTGACGCGCTTGCCTAGCCAAGGTCTTTCTGACTGCCTGCCTGAGGCGAGAGAGCTTTGACTGCCCTGCGCAGCGCTCTTCCGAGCATATCCTTCACTGCCTACGGCGTACAGACAGCCGTTTCATATGTGTATAAATTGCACTTGAGACTATGCAGCCTCCGCGCACCTGAGCCTATGCGGGAGGTTTCTCTCCTTCGCGATATCTGCCCTGCCAGCAGCCGATGTATAGAGTACTCAGCACCACTAGGTTCTCCACGAGCTCTTTCTTCGATCCTCGGCCTCTCGAGATCATACATCTATGTACAAGACTACTTTAGCGCTAGAGTAAAATATGCCTGCCTATGTGCAGGTCCTCCGCGTCCCTCGACCGTGCTTTGTCGCGAGGCAACTGACTCTATGAATTAGACACTCTGACACCTACATATGGCAGTCAAATCAAACTTGAGATCTTGTCTCTATCAGGCGGAATATTGGCAACTTGAGCATTGATCTCGCGGCTAGACCATTGAGGGTCTATGGTCCATTCCTACTGGCGCTCACTATGCGAAGAGCGTACGTGTTTGACGGTATATTTCGCGTAAACTCTCCATCATCTCTTCACTCGCGTACATGATTACAGAGGCAATTGCATATGGCTAGGCACTTGCCTGTCCACCTTCAGTTGTACTAGCCTCTACTTTTCGCACATTGGCCTGTCTCTATTGTGCGAAAAGATTACTACTGTACGGGAGAGCAAGAGCGGACTATAAGGCTAAGCCGTTCTTATGACCATTGGTCTCATTATCTCTTAGGAAACAAGCAATCTATTCACCTAGAGATGATATAGGCAGCCTCTCTTGGCCAGTCTACTCTGCTGATCGATGGCCAGCCATGTCAGCCACTTGTTTTATATGTCTCTCTAGGGTAGCGAGCGCGTATCTCATAAGGCATGCCGATAAGCTGTAAGCCTGCGCAGGAGCGGGAGCTACACACGTCGTAGCAGGCCATTTCTTGATTGTCTACGCTAGGCAGCCTTCTTTGACTGCACTACCTAGGCAGCCTTCTTGACTGCCTGCTAGGCAAATTGCTTGACTGCCTGCCTAGGCACTTCCTTGACTGCCGCTGCCTTAGGCAGCCTTCTTGACTGCCTACCTTAGCAGCCTGCTTGATTGCCTGCCTAGGCAGCCTGCTTGACTGCCTGCATAGGCAGCCTTCTTGACTGCCTGTCTAGGCAGCCTTCTTGATTGCCTGCCTAGGCAGTCTGCTTGATTGCCTGCCTAGGCAGCCTTCTTGACTGCCTGCCTAGGCAGCCTTTTTGACTGCCTGCCTAGCAGCCTTCTTGACTGCCTGCCTAGGCAGCCTGTTTGACTGCCTTCCTTGGCAGCCTACTTGATTGCCTGCCTAGGCAGCCTTCTTGACTGCCTGCCAAACAGCCTTCTTGACTGCCTGCGTAGGCAGCCTTCTTGACTGCCTATCTAGGCAGCCTCTTGAACTGGCATACCTAGGCAGCCTTTCGTGACTGCCTACCTCAGGCACCTTTCCCCCCCAATTTAAAAAAAAAAAACTTTTTTTTGGCATTCAAAAAACCTAAATAGGCAGCATGCTTGATTGCCTGCCTAAGGCGCCTTCGTGACTGCCTACCTAGGCAGCCTTCTTGACTGCCTATCTAGGCAGCCTTCTTGACTGCCTACCTAGGCAGCCTTCTTGACTGCCTACCTAGGCAGCCTTCGTGACTGCCTACCTAGGCAGCCTGCTTGATTGCCTGCCTATGCAGCTTGCTTGATTGCCTGCCTATGCAGCCTTCTTGACTGTCTACCTAGGCAGCCTGCTTGATTGCCTGCCTGCCTAGGCAGCCTTTTTGACTGCCTACCTAGGTAGCCTTCTTCACTGCCTACCTAGGCAGCCTTCTTCACTGCCTACCTAGGCAGCCTTCTTCACTGCCTACCTAAGCAGCCTTTTTGACTGCCTGCCTAGGCACCCTTCTTGACTGTCTGCCTAGGCAAGCCTGCTTTATTGCCTGCCTAGGCACCCTTCTAGACTGCCTACCTAGGCAGCCTGCTTGATTGCCTGCCTAGGCAGCCTTCTTGACTGCCTACCTAGGAAGCCTGCTTGATTGCCTGCCTAGGCAGCCTTCGTGACTGCCTACCTAGGCAGCCTTCTTCGACTGCCTTACCTAGGCAGCTTCCTTGACTGCCTACCTAGGCAGCCTTCTGACTTTTCCTCCCTAGGCAGCCTAACTGCCTGCCTAAGCAGGCTTCTTGATTGCCTGCCTAGGCAGCTCTTTTTACACTGCCTGCATATGGCCAGCTTCTTGATTGGCCTGCTCTAGGCCAGCCTATTGACTGCCTGCCTGGCAGCCTTTCTGACTGCCTGCCTAGGCAGAAATTCTTGACTGCCTGCCTAGGCAGCCTTCTGACTGCCTGCCTAGGCAGACTTCGTGACCCTGCCTAGGCAGCCTGCTGACTGCCTGCCTAGGCAGCCTTTCTTGACTGCCTGCCTTGTGCAGATTACTTGATATGCCTGCCAGCAAGCCTTCTTTACTTCCTGGCCTATGCAGTTTGCTTGACTGCCTGCCTAGGCAGCCTGCTTGACTTGCTGCCTAGGCAGCCTTCTTGACTGCCTGTCTAGGCAGCCTGCTTGACTGCTGATAGGCAGCCTTCTTTGAACTGCCCTGCTGACTCCTGCTACTTCTAGGCAGATTGCTGACTGCCTGCTATGCAGTGCCTTCTTGACTGCCTGTTATAGGCCAGCCTCTTGACTGCCTGCTTAGGCGCCTTCTTGACTTGCCTTCTAGCAGCCTTCTTGACTTCCTGCCTAGACAGTCCCTGCTTGTTGCACCTGCCCTAGGCACACCTTCTTGACTGCCTGCCTAGGCAGATTGCTTGAATGCCTGCTAGCCTTCTTGACTGCCTGCCTAGGCAGACTGCTTGACTGCCTGCCTAGGCAGATTGCTTGACAGCCTGCCTTCTTGACTACCTGCCTAGGCAGCCTGCTTGACTGCCTGCCTAGGCAGCCTTCTTGACTGCCTGCCTAGGCAGATTGCTTGAATGCCTGCCTAGGCAGCCTTCTTGACTGCCTGCCTATGCAGTTTGCTTGACTGCCTGTCTAGGCAGATTGGTTGACTGCCTGCCTAGGCAGCCTTCTTGACTGCCTGCTTAGGCAGATTGGTTGACTGCCTGCCTAGGCAGCCTTCTTGACTGCCTGTCTAGGCAGCCTTCTTGACTGCCTGCCTAGGCAGCCTGCTTGACTGCCTGCCTAGGCAACCTTCTTGACTGCCTGCCTAGGCAGCTTGCTTGACTGCCTGCATAGGCAACCTTCTTGACTGCCTGCCTAGGCAGATTGCTTGAATGCCTGCCTAGGCAGCCTTCTTGACTGCCTGCCTAGGCAGCCTGCTTGACTGTCTGACTAGGCAACCTTCTTCCCTGCCTGCCTTGGCAGCCTGCTTGAGTGCCTGCCTAGGCAGATTGCTTGACTGCCTGCCTAGGCAGCCTTCTTGACTGCCTGTCTAGGCAGCCTTCTTGACTGCCTGCCTAGGCAGACTGCTTGACTGCCTGCCTAGGCAGCCTTCTTGACTGCCTACCTAGGCAGCCTGCTTGACTGCCTGCCTAGGCAACCTTCTTGACTGCCTGCCTAGGTAGATTGCTTGAATGTCTGCCTAAGCAACCTTCTTGACTGCCTGCATAGGCAACCTTTTAGGCAGATTGCTTGAATGCCTTCCTAGGCAGCCTTCTTGACTGCCAACCTAGGCAGCGGTCTTGACTGCCTGCCTAGGCAGATTGCTTGACTGCCTGCCTAGGCAGATTGCTTGAATACCTGCCTAGGCAGCCTTCTTTACTGCCAACCTAATCAGCCTTCTTGACTGCGTGCCTAGGCAGATTGCTTGACTGCCTGCTTAGGCAGCCTTCTTGACTGCCTGCCTTCTTGACTACCTGCCTAGGCAACCTTCCTTACTGCCTGCCTAGGCCAGAGGTCGGCAACTTTTTGAGTCGGAAGAGTCAAAAATTACAATTTACAAAATTTCAAAGTTTTTAAAGAGCCACAAAAAGATTTTCTTGCCAACAATAAATAGTACTCGCATAAATAAAGTTTTTTGATCAAAAAAACTAATCTATTTATTCATAAGAAAAAATATCTATTTATTTATAAGAAAAAATATCTATTTATTCATATATAAGTAGTGTTTTTCACTTCAAATTAGATAATATATATATGGCATTATTAGATAATTACTTATTATTTAAGTAAAAAATTAAAACAATTAAAACCATTTACTTTACATACACTAACTTGTCTTCAATCAACAACAATTGAGCAAACAAATTCAATGGGAGCGATGGCTTTGCATGGTTATTCAAGTAGAAAATTTAAACTTTACTAAACAATGTAACTTGTACTTAAAATAAAAAAAAACCCAATAACATACTTTGAGGCAAACAAATTCAATATGGGAGCGTTCGGCTTTGCAATGGTTTTAGAAAGTTTGTGCATAACACTTATGCGCTCATCACACTTGTTTTTTGTACAGTTTCAAACGACGACTCTAAATTTTCGATTTGTCTATGCTTATATGTCTGTGGTTGTTCCACTTTTACGTCTCATCATGAAAGTGACAGCTTTTTCTTTAACGATAGCGTCGACTGACGACAGACTTAACCCGATATGGATGTTCCTGCATGTACTCAAATAGCAAATCTGGAAGACTTTTACTTCTTCCATTATTTCCTCAACAAATCTTTAGACTACAACTCTTTTAAAGCTGTCCACTTTTGTTGCGTTACGTACATACATTTCTGGACCTCCAACTCTTCCAACTTGCTTTTCAACTCCACAAAGCTTTACTTTTTAAATCGATCAATTGCATTTCTAGAGATCCAGTATCAATTCCAAATGGTTCAATGTGGATTTCGTTACTATTTTGTGTTGAGAAGGATTTACTATGAACTAGAGTGTTGTTGGTTTTGAATGCTCAAATGCTGTCCAGCAAATTCATGCTTTAATTCTTTTTCTAACTGCTGAAGTATTCGTGTCAACGTTGCACCTGGTTTTTATCGCGATATTGCTTTCTTAGAATTGAAATGAAAGTAATTTACCACTCTGAAAAGAATTAATTTTTCTACAAAACAAACCAATTCTTCTACCAAAACATAGGCTGGGGTTTCCCTTTCCTTGCAGTTTTAGATTCAGCTCATTTAATTTCGCTGTGATATCCACCACAAAGTAAAATTTTTGCAACCATTTGTAGTTCTCTATTTCAGGGTGATTAATGCCTTTTTCATTTAGGAATGTATTTATTTCATTCAAGCACAAAGCAAAACGTTTCAACACCTTACCTTTGGAAAGCCATCGCACTTTATTGTGAAGAAGGAGGTCGGAATACTGAGTCTCCATTTCGTTTAAGAATTCTTTAAACTGACGATGGTAGAGTGCTTTTGACAAGATGCTGTTAACAATCTTGATTACCAAATTTATGACCTCAACTATTTCGGCCGGAAATGGTTGGGCACAAAGTGCTTCTTGGTGTATTATGCAGTGAAACGTAAGAATTTCGTGGTTTATTTTGCTCTGAAGAATCGTTGTTTCCCCTTTATTTTTTCCTGTCATACTTCTGGCTCCATCAGTTGCTATTGAAACGATTTTATTTAAATCGATCTTATTGTCTTCAAGGCATTTTTGCACGGTATTCGCTATATCTTCCCCTCTAGTTTGTTCCGAGAGTGGTAGCAATCCTAGAAGTTCTTCTTTTGGACCTTGGGAAGACATATACCTGACAAAAAGGACAACTTGTGCCGTGTCTTTTATGTCGCAAGACTCATCTATAGCAAGTGATAAGGCAGAAGAAAGTTGAATATCTTCCACCTGCAAATATGTTACTTTGAAGACATTTTAGCTTTTCTATATTGTACTGCTATAGCGGATAGTGGCAAATCTTTGATTTTTTTTCAAGATTTCTGGTTTGTTTTTGAAATCACGAAACAGTTCTTCAGATGCACGTATGAAGCAATCTTTGACATACTCACCATCTGTGAATGGTTTGCCTTTTTTTGCAATTTCTAGTGATACAGCGAAACTTGCCAGATTAGCATTACTTGTAGATTGCGTCCAGTTACTTAACATGGAACTTGATTGCTGTTTTTGTTTTTGGAGCTCGTCGACAGCTTTTTTTCTTTCTTCGCCGGCTGGATATTTACTAGCAAACTGAGTATGTTTTTTAGTGAAGTGTCTCTCTAAATTTGATTTCTTATTGTGTGCGAGTTTTTCGTGGCAAATGAGACAAGTCGGAGGCCAGTCTGATTTGCATATGACAAGCGAAGCAGACGACTTGCCGTCCCAATCCCGATTGAATTCTAGATGCTCTTCTTCAGTTCTTCTCTTTTTTGTGTAGAATGCAGCTGGCGGTGAAGCTGTTAATAAAGCAATTTTTAAACATTATTATTCAGGTATCCAAACAGCAAGATGACAAGTTTTGGCAATTGTTTACTAAGTCTTAGTAAATAATTGCAAAACTTGTCATCTGCTGTCATCGATTCAGAACGATCGATTTTTAAATGTTTTTTTTTTATTTAAATAAATAATATTTGCGTATGGAACTAAAGAGCCGCAGCTTCACATCCAAAGAGCCGCATGTGGCTCGCGAGCCGCAGGTTGCCGAAACCTGGCCTAGGCAGATTGCTTGAATGCCTGCCTATTCAGATTGCTTGACTGCCTGCCTAGGCAGCTTGCTTGACTGCCTGCCTAGGCAGATTGGTTGACTGCCTGCCTAGGCAGGCTTCTCGACTACCTGCCTAGGCAGCCTGCTTGACTGCCTGCCTAGGCAACCTTCTTGACTGCCTGCCTTGGCAGCTTGCTTAACTGCCTGCATAGGCAGCCTTCTTGACTGCCTGCCCAGGCAGCCTTCTTGACTGCCCTCCTAGGAAACCTTCTTGAGCTGCTTGACTGCCTGCCCTTAGTCAGCCTTCTTGACTGGCTGCTAGGCAGAATTTGGCCTTTGACTTGGCCTGCCAGGCAGCTTCTTTGACTGGGCTGCTAGGCAGCTTTTGCTTGATGCTGCCTAGTCAATTGCTTGACTGCTGCCTAGGCAGCTTTCTCGACTACCTGCCTGGCAGCCTGCTTTTGACTGGGCGCCTGGGGGGCAGGCAACCTTCTTGACTGCCTGCCTTGGCAGCTTGCTTAACTGCCTGCATAGGCAGCCTTCTTGACTGCCTGCCCAGGCAGCCTTCTTGACTGCCTGCCTTCTTAACTACCTGCCTAGGAAGCCTGCTTGACTGCCTGCCTAGTCAACCTTCTTGACTGCCTGCCTAGGCAGATTGCTTGACTGCCTGCCTAGGCAGCTTTCTTGACTGCCTGCCTAGGCAGCCTGCTTGACTGCCTGCCTAGGCATGCTTCTTGACTGCCTGCCAAGGCAGCCTTCTCGACTACTGCTAGCAGCCTGCTTGCTGCCTGCCTAGCAACTTCTTGCTGGCCTGCCTAGGCAGCTTGCTTGACTGCAGATGCATGGCAGCCCTCTTGACTGCCTGCCTAGGCAGATTGCCTTGACTGCCTGCACTACGGCAACCTCTGACTGCCTGCTGGGCGATTTGATTAATGCTGCTAGTAAGCTTTCTGACTGCTGCTTAGGCAGCTTGCTTGACTGCCTGCCTAGGCATGCTTCTTGACTGCCTGCCTAGGCAGCCTTCTCGACTACCTGCCAAGGCAGCCTGCTTGACTGCCTGCCTAGGCATGCTTCTTGACTGCCTGCCTAGGCAGCCTTCTCGACTACCTGCCTAGGCAGCCTGCTTGACTGCCTGCCTAGGGAACCTTCTTGACTGCCTGCTAGCAGATTGCTTGAGCTGCCTGCTAGGAAGCCTTCTTGACTGCCCAACCTAGGCATGCCGCTTGACTGCTGCCTAGGCAGCTTCTGACAGGCCTGCTGGCAACCTTCTTGGACAGCACCTGCCTAGGCAGCCTTCTGACTGCCTGCCTAGGCAGCCTGCTTGACTGCCTACCTAGGCAGATCTTACTGCCTGCCTAGGCAACATTCTTGACTGCCTGCCTAGGTAGCCTGCTTGACTGCCTTTCTAGGCAGCCTTCTTGACTGCCCACCTAGGCAGACTGCTTGACTGCCTAGGCAGATTGCTTGACTGCTTGCCTAGGCAGCCTTCTTGACTGCCTGGCTAGGCATCCTGCTTGACTACATGCCTAGGCAGCCTGTTTGGCTGCCTGCCTATACAGAGTGCTTGACTGCCTACCCTAGGCAGCCTTCCTTGACTGATACCCTAGCGCCAGCCTGCTTGAATCTGCCTAGGCAAGCCTTCTTGGATTGGCCTGCCCCTAGGCAGTGCTTTGATCTGCCTGCCTAGGCAACCTACCTTCTTGACTGCCTCCAGGCAGATTGCTTAAATGGCCTGCCCTAGGCGCCTTCTTGATTGCCTGCCTAGGCACCCTTCTTGACTGCCTGCCTGGCAGCCTACTTGACTTCCTGCTAGGCAGCCTTCTTGATACCTGTCTAGGCAGCCTCCTTGACTGCCTGCCTAGGCAGCCTTTCTTGACGCTGCCTAGGCACCTGCCTTGACTGCGCTGCTAGGCAGATTGCTTGACTGGCTGCCTAGCAGACCTTCTTGACTAACCTGTCCTAGCAGCCTTCTTGACTGCCTGCCTAGGCAGCCTTCTTGACTGCCCTGCCTAGGCAGCTTCTTTTCTTGACTGCCTGTCTAGGCAGCCTTCTTGACTGCCTGCCAAGGCAGCCTGCTTGACTGCCTGCCTAGGCAGCCTTCTTGACTGCCTGCCTAAGCAGCCTGCTTGACTGCCTGCATAGGCAACCTTCTTGACTGCCTGCCTAGGCAGATTGCTTGACTGCCTGCCTAGGCAGCCTTCTTGACTGACTGCCTGCCTAGGCAGCCTTCTTGACTGCCTGCCTAGGCAGCCTGCTTGACTGCCTGCTAGGCAGACTGCTTGACTGCCTGCCTAGGCAGCCTGCTTGACTGCCTGCCTAGGCAGATTGCTTGACTGCCTGCCTAGGCAACATCTTGACTGCCTGCCTAGGTAGCCTGCTTGACTGCCAGCCTAGGCAGCCTTCTTGACTGCCCACCTAGGCAGCCTGCTTGACTGCCTAGGCAGATTGCTTGACTGCTTGCTAAGGCAGCCTTCTTGACTGCCTGGCTAAGCATCCTGCTTGACTGCCTGCCTAGGCAGCCTTCTCGACTGCCTGCCTAGTCAGTCTTCTTGACTGCCTGCCTAAGCATGCTTCTTTGAGCTGCCTGCTAGGCAGCTTCTCGACTAGCCTGTCTAGGCAGCCTGCTTGACTGCCTGCCTAGGCATGCTTCTTGACTGCCTGCCTAGGCAACCTTCTTGACTGCCTGCCTAGGCTGCCTGCTTGACTGCCTGCCTAGGCAGCCTTCTTGACTGCCTGCCTAGGCATCTTGCTTGACTGCCTGCCTAGGCAGATTGCTTGAATGCCTGCCTTGGCAGCCTTCTTGACTCCCTGTCTAGGCAGCCTGCTTGAATGCCTGCCTAGAAAGCCTGCTTGACTGCCTGCCTAGGCAGATTGCTTTACTGCCTGCCTAGGCAGCCTTCTTGACTGCCTCTAGGCAGATTGCTATGCTGCCCTTTTTGACTGCCTGATCAGGCAGCCTGCTTGACTGCCTTGCCTAGGCAACCTTCTTGACTGCCTGCCTAAGCAGGCTTCTTGATTGCCTGCCTAGGCAGCCTTCTTGACTGCCTGCCTAGGCAGCATGTTTGACTGCCTGCCTTCTTGACAACCTGCCTAGGCAGCCTGCTTGACTGCCTGCCTAGGCAACCTTCTTGACTGCCTGCCTAAGCAGATTGCTTGAATGCCCGCCTAGGCAGCCTTCTTGACTGCTTGCCTAAGCAGCCTGCCTGAATTGCTTGAATGACTGCCTTGGCAGCCTTCTTGACTCCCTGTCTTGGCAGCCTGCTTGAATGCCTGCCTAGAAAGCCTGCTTGACTGCCTGCCTAGGCAGATTGCTTGACTGCCTGCCTAGGCAGCCTTCTTGACTGCCTGCCTAGGCAGATTGCTTGAATGCCTGCCTTCTTGACTGCCTGGATAGGCAGCCTGCTTGACTGCCTGCCTAGGCAGCCTTCTTGACTGCCTGCCTAGGCAGCCTGCTTGACTGCCTGCCTAGGCAGCCTTCTTGACTGCCTGCCTAGGCAGCTGTTTTGAACTGCCTGCTCCTTGACAACCTGCTAGGCAGCCTGCTTGACTGCCTGCCTAGGCAACCTTCTTGACTGCCTGCCTAAGCAGATTGCTTGAATGCCCACCTAGGCAGCCTTCTTGACTGCTTGCCTAAGCAGCCTGCTTGACTGCCTGCCTAGGCAACCTTCTTGACTGCCTGCCTAGGCATATTGCTTGAATGCCTGCCTTCTTGACTGCCTGATAAGGCAGCCTGCTTGACTGCCTGCCTAGGCAACCTTCTTGACTGAATACCTAGGCAGCCTGCTTGAATCCCTGCCTAGGCAGCCTTCTTGATTGCCTGCTGGCAGCCTAGTTTGATGAACTGCCTGACCTCTTGACTACCTGCTAGGCAGCTGCTTTGACTGCCGCCTAGCAACTCTGACTGCCTGCCTAGCGCAAGATTGCTTGAATGGCCTGCCTAGGCAGAGCTTCTTACTGGCCTGCTAGGCATCTTGCTTGACTGCCTGCCTAGGCAGATTGCTTGAATACCTGCCTAGGCAGCCTTCTTGAATGCCTGCCTAGGTAGCCTGCTTGACTGCCTGCCTAGGCAGCCTTCTTGACTGCCTGCCCTAGGCAGCACTTTGCTTGACTGCCTGCCTAATCAGATTGCTTGACTGCCTGCCTAGGCAGCCTTCTTGACTACCTGTTTAGGCAGCCTTCTTTACTGCCTGCCTAGGCAGCCTTCTGACTGCCTGCCTAGGCAGCCTTCTTGACTGCCTGTCTAGGCAGCCTTCTTGACTGCCTGCCTATCTAGCCTGCTTAACTGCCTGCCTGCCAAGGCAGCCTTCTTGACTGCCTGCCTAGGCAGCCTGCTTGACTGCCTGCATAGGCAACCTTCTTGACTGCCTGCCTAGTCAGATTGGCTTGACTGCTGTCCTATGGCTAGCCTTCTTGCATGTGCTGTCTTGCAGCCTTCTTGACTGCCTGCCTAGGCAGCCTGCTTGACTGCCTGCCTAGGCAGCCTTCTTGACTGCCTGCCTAGGCAGCCTGCTTGACTGCCTACCTAGGCAGATTGCTTGACTGCCTGCCTAGGCAACATTCTTGACTGCCTGCCTAGGTAGCCTGCTTGACTGCTTGCCTAGGCAGCCTTCTTGACTGCCTGGCTAGGCATCCTGCTTGACTGCCTGCCTAGGCAGCCTGCTTGGCTGCCTGCCTATACAGAGTGCTTGACTGCCTCCTAGGCAGCCTTCTTGACTGCCTGCCTAGGCAGCCTGCTTGACTGCCTGCCTAGGCAGCCTTCTTGACTGCCTGCCTAGGCAGATTGCTTAAATGCCAGCCTAGGCAGCCTGCTTGAACTGCCTGCCAAGGCAGCCTTCTTGACTGCCTGCCTAGGCAAATTGCTTAAATGCCAGCCTAGGCAGCCTTCTTGACTGCCTGCCTAGGCAGCTTTCTTGACTGCCTGCCTAGGCAGCCTGCTTGACTGCCTGCCTAGGCATGCTTCTTGACTGCCTGCCTAGGCAGCCTTCTCGACTACCTGCCTAGGCAGCCTGCTTGACTGCCTGCCTAGGCAACCTACTTGACTGCCTGCCTAGGAAGCTTGCTTGACTGCCAGCATAGGCAACCTTCTTGACTGCCGGCCTAGGCAGATTGCTTGAATGCCTGCCTAGGCAGCCTTCTTGACTGCCTGCCTAAGCAGTCTGCTTTACTGCCTGCTTAGGCAACCTTCTTGACTGCCTGCCAAGGCAGATTGCTTGAATGCCTGCCTTCTTGACTGCCTGCCTAGGCAGCCTGCTTGACTGCCTGCCTAGGCAACCTTCTTGACTGAATGCCTAGGCAGCTTGCTTGACTGCCTGCCTAGACAGCCTTCTTGACTGCCTGCCTAGGCAGCCTGTTTGACAGCCTGCCTTCTTGACTACCTGCCTAGGCAGCCTGCTTGACTGCCTGCCTAGGCAACCTTCTTGACTGCCTGCCTAGGCAGATTGCTTAAATGCCTAACTAGGCAGCCTTCTTTACTGCCTGTCTAGGCAACCTTCTTGACTGCCTGCCAAGGCAAATTGCTTGAATGCCTGCCTTCTTGACTGCCTGCCTAGGCAGCCTTCTTTACTGCCTGTCTAGGCAACCTTTTTGACTGCCTCCCTAGGCAGATTGCTTGAATGCCTGTGCACCCTTCTTGACTGCCTGCCTAGGCAACCTGCTTGACTGCCTAGGCAGATTGCTTGACTGTCTGCCTATGGAACCTTCTTGACTACCTGCCTAGGCAGCCTGCTTGACTGCCTGCCTAGGCAGCCTTCTTGACTGCCTGCCTAGGCAGCCTACTTGACTGCCTGCCTAGGCAGCTTTCTTGACTGCCTGCCTAGGCAGCATGCTTGACTACCTGCCTAGGCAGGCTGCTTGACTGCCTGACTAGGCAACCTTCTTGACTGCCTGCCTATTCAGATTGCTTGGATGCCTGCCTAGGCAACCTTCTTGACTTCTTGCCCAGGCAGCCTTCTTGACTGCATGCATAGGCAACCTTCTTGACTGCCTACCTAGGCAGATTGCTTGAATGCCTGTGCAGCCTTTTGACTGCCTGCCTAGGCAGCCTGTTTGACTGCCTAGGCAGATTTCTTGACTGCCTGCCTAGGCAACATTATTGACTACCTGTCTAGGCAGCCTGCTTGACTACCTGCCTAGGCAGCCTTCTTGACTGCCTGCCTAGGCAGCCTGCTTGACTGCCTGCCTAGGCAACCTTCTTGACTGCCTGCCTAGGCAGCTTGCTTGACTGCCTGCATAGGCAACCTTCTTGAATGCCGGCCTAGGCAGATTGCTTGAATGCCTGTCTAGGCAGCCTTCTTGAATGCCTGCCTAGGCAGCCTGCTTGACATGGTCTTGACAGACTGCTTTACTGCCTACCTGCTTGGCAGCCTGCTTGACTGCCTGCCTAGGCAGATTGCTTGACGTGCCTGCTAGGCAGCCTTTTGATGCTGTCTAGGCAGCTTCTTGACTCCTGCATAGGCAGCCTGCTTGACTGCTGCCTAGGCACGCTTCTGACTGGCCTGCCTAGGCGCCTGCCTTGACTGCCTGCCAGGCAACCTTCCTTGACTGCCTTGTCCCTAGGTAGATGCTATGAAATGTCTTGCCTAAGCAATCCTTCTTTAGACTGCCTGCATAGCAACTCTTCTAGGCAGATTGCCTTGCAATGCTCTCTTCTAGGCAGCACTCTGCTGTGCAACCTAGGCGCCGGTCTTGACTGCTGCTAGGCATGCATTGCTTGACTGCCTGCCTAGGCAGACATTGCTCTGCAATGCCTGCCTCGCAGCTTCTTGACTACTGTTAGGTCAGCTTCTTGATGCTGCTCAGGCAGCTGCATTGACTGCCTGCCTAGAGCAGCTTCTTGACTGCTCTCTAGGCACGCTTCTTGATACTGCTGCTAGGCCACCTGCTTGACGTACCTGCCTAAGGCGCCTTCTTGACGTGCTGCCTAGGCCCCCAAAGCCCCCCGCCCCTCCCCCCTTCTGGGGGAACTTTGGGGGCCCCTGCATAGGCAACTTCTTGACAGCCTGCCTGTCAGATTGCTTGACTGCTGCTAGGCAGCCTTTTCTTGGCTGCATGTCTTGGCGCCTTTTGACATGCTTTGCCTAGGCAACCTGTTGACTGCTGACTAGGCAGACCTTCTTGACTGACTGCCTAGGCACCTTCCTGACTGCTGCCCTAGGCAAGATTGCTTGAATGCTGCCTAGGCAGATTGCTTGAATGCCTGCTAGGCAGCTTTTTCTTGACTGCCTGTCTAGGCAGCTGCTTTAATAAGCCTGCCGTAGGCAGGCCTTCTTTACTGGCTTGTCCTAGGCAGCTGCTTGACTGCTGCCTAGGCAGACTTGTTTGCTGTCTGCCCTAGGCAGGCTCTTGACTACCTGTATAGGCAGACTCTTGACTGGCTGCTAGGCAGCCTGACTTGACGTGCCTGACCTCGGCAGAACTTCTTGACTGCCTACTACGGCAGCCTGCTTGATGCCTGCCTCTGGCAACCTCTTGACTGCCTGCTTAAGAATTGCTTGAATGCCTGCCTAAGCAACCTTCTTGACTGCCTGCCTAGGCAGATTGCTTGACTGCCTGCCTAAGCCTGTTGACTGGCTGCCTAGGCACTTCTGATGCTGACATAGGCAGATTGCTTGGGAATGCCGCTTAGTGCACACCTTCTATGACTGCCTACGCTCAGGCAGGCCTCTGTGAACTTGCCTTCGTCCTAGGCGCTTGGCTTGACTGTCTGATAGGCCACCTTCCTTGACAGGCCTGCCTAAGGCAGTATTGCTTGAATAACTGCCTAGGCAGCCTTCTTGACTGCCCGCCTAGGCAGCCTGCTTGACTGCCTAGGCAGATTCCTTGACTGCCTGCCTAGGCAACCTTCTTGACAGCCAGCCTAGGCAGATTGCTTGAATGCCTGCCTAGGCACTCTCTGACCTGCCTTACCTAGGCAGCCTTCTTGACTGCCTGCCTAGGCAGCTTGCTTGACTGCCTGCCTAGGCAGCCTGCTTGACTGCCTACCTAGGCAGATTGCTTGACTGCCTGCCTAGGCAACATTCTTAACTGCCTGCCTGCCTAGGCAGCCTGCTTGACTGCCTGCCTAGGCAACCTTCTTGACTGCCTGCCTAGGCAGATTGCTTGAATTGAATGCCTGCCTAGGCAACCATCTTGACTGCCTGCCTAGGCAGCCTTGCTTGACTGCCTGCCTTCTTGACTACCTGCCTAGGCAGCCTGCTTGACTGCCTGCCTAGGCTGCCTTCTTGACTGCCTGCCTTGGCAGATTGCTTGAATGCCTGCCTAGGCAGCCTTCTTTACTTCCTGCCTATGCAGTTTGCTTGACTGCCTGTCTAGGCAGATTGGTTGACTGCCTGCCTAGGCAGCCTTCTTGACTGCCTGGCTAGGCAGCCTGCTTGACTGCCTGCATAGGCAGCCTTCTTGACTGCCTGCTTGACTGCCTGCCTAGGCAGATTGCTTGACTGCCTGCCTATGCAGCCTTCTTGACTGTCTGTCTAGGCAGCCTTCTTGACTGCCTGCTTAGGCAGCCTTCTTGACTGCATGTCTAGGCAGCCTTCTTGACTTCCTGCCTAGACAGCCTGCTTGATTGCCTGCCTAGGCAACCTTCTTGAATGACCGCCTAGGCAGATTGCTTGAATGCCTGCCTAGGAAACCTTCTTGACTGCCTGCCTAGGCAGATTGCTTGACAGCCTGCCTAGGCAGATTGCTTGACAGCCTGCCTTCTTGACTACCTGCCTAGGCAGCCTGCTTGACTGCCTGCCTAGGCAGCCTTCTTGACTGCCTGCCTAGGCAGATTGCTTGAATGCCTGCCTAGGCAGCCTTCTTGACTGCCTGCCTAGGCAGCTTGCTTGACTGCCTAGGCAGCCTTCTTGACTGCCTGCCTAGGCAGCCTTCTTGACTGCCTGCTTAGGCAGATTGGTTGACTGCCTGCCTAGGCAGCCTTCTTGACTGCCTGTCTAGGCAGCCTTCTTGACTGCCTGCCTAGGCAGCCTGCTTGACTGCCTGCCTAGGCAGACTGCTTGACTGCCTGCCAAGGCAGATTGGTTGACTGCCTGCAAGCAACCTTCTGAAACTGCCTGCCTGGCAGATTGCTTTGATGCGCTGTCTAGGCAACCCTTCTTCGACTTGCCTGCAGGCAGCCTGCTTGACTGTTGACTAGGCAACCTTCTTCCCTGCCTGCCTTGGCAGCCTGCTTGACTGCCTGCCTAGGCAGATTGCTTGACTGCCTGCCTAGGCAGCCTTCTTGACTGCCTGTCTAGGCAGCCTTCTTGACTGCCTGCCTAGGCAGCCTGCTTGACTGCCTACCTAGGCAGCCTTTCTTGACTGCCTGCCTGGCAGCTCTTGAATCTGCCCTGCCCTAGGCAACCTTCTTGGACTGCCTGCCTAGGGTAGATTGCTTGGAAATGTCTTGCCTAAGCAACCTTCTTGACTGCCTGCATAGGCAACCTTCTAGGCAGATTGCTTGAATGCCTGCCTAGGCAGCCTTCTTGACTGCCAACCTAGGCAGCGGTCTTGACTGCCTGCCTAGGCAGATTGCTTGACTGCCTGCCTAGGCAGATTGCTTGAATGCCTGCCTAGGCAGCCTTCTTTACTGCCTGCCTAATCAGCCTTCTTGACTTCCTTTTTAGGCAGCCTTGCTTTTGACTGCCCTGCTTAGGCAGCCTTCCTGACTGCCTGCCTTCTTGACTACCTACCTAGGCACCTTCTTAACTGCCTGCAGGCCAGAGGTCGGCAACTTTTTGAGTCGGAAGAGTCAAAAATCTACAGATTTAACAAAATTTCACAAAGTTTTTTAAAGAGCCACAAAAATTTTTCTTGCCAACAATAAATAGTACCCGCATAAATAAAGTTTTTTGATCAAAAAAACTATCTATTTATTCATAAGAAAAATTCTATTTATTTATAAGGAACAAAATATCTTTATTCAGTATATAAGTAGTGTTTTCAACA
>JABUQX010099592.1:0-13711 GCA_015478945.1 Trachelipus rathkii
CACACAAACAACAACAGGTTGGGTAAATATGCCAATATTTATTTTTATGCATACGTGTTTGATCTTCTTCTCGCATATTGTTCAATTTATTTTTTTTTTTTCATATTATCTATTAATTATATATATATATATATATACTAATATATATATATATTATATATATAATATATAGTATTATATATATAATTATATTATATATACTTATATATATATATATATATATGATATAGTATATATTATTTTAGTAGTAAATTTATAATATATCATATATATTATATATATATATATTAGGGTATATATATATATAATATATATACTACAAGAGTCATATATATATAATATATATATATATATATATAGATATATTATATAATATCATATATTTGTGCTGTGTAACGTGAAAACCTGTTACTTATATAGTATACATGTACATCTATTATGTGTTCATGCAATTTCATAAATTACATTTGTTGCTGTGAAAATGAACTAAAAACTAATCTTCAATTTTATTTTTTCCCCTGTTAAGGTAGTAAGAGATTAAACCTCTTTTTATCGCGCTTTACAGAATTGGTGATTCCCAAACATGACCAGAACCCTGACTATGATACGATTAACAGTGAATAAAAGTGATATTAATGAGCAAAAGTGAAAGTGCAATAAAAAAAATCATTTAAATTAATTTATACGATTAAAGAAGAGTATTGTAATAGTTATGAAACCTCACAAGTACAAAAAAAATGCGTGAAGAATGTTATGAAAAGTTGTGTTTTTCACTCATTAAAACTCTCTCTTCTCTGCTCGTCTCTCTCTCTCTGCTCATCTCTACTCTCTCTCTCTCTCTCTCTCTCTCTCTCTCTCTCTCTCTCTCTCTCTCTCTCCCTCTCTCTCTCTTTCTCAATCTCTTAAATAAAGCCTTCACTTTCCTTGCATCAAGCAAAGAACATCGGAGAAAGATTCAAACCTCAACTCCAATGCCTTTCACGAGAGAGATAATTCCCCAATCTTAAAGAAGGGAATGTTAATTTCCCAAAGCCTACCATCACAAGAACCTATAAAAAAGTGGCCACACGAACTATATAGGTTATGTTTTTGCCAGTAGCTTCTTTTCTCATTAAAATTTCTAAAATCATCTAAAAATTCCCCTCCATCACACAAACTTTTTTATATTCATATCCGGATTTTAACTTCTCTTGTTTTCTTGTTAAGATGTTAAAAAGATTAGAAAATGGAAACAAAAAATTGAGTGGTGGTGTCATTCACCATGAAAAAGGAAAAAAAACAGCAGCTACCTTCGAACGGTTGTTACTAATTTCTTACGATTTAATCCTTAGTACGTTACTTCTCGTATGTGAAACAGAAGAAGAAGCACCTTCCCCAATTCTTACGTCATCAAAAACAAATTAACATCGCCTATTTACGCTCTATATCTTGCGCTCCATCAATTATCCATTCAATCACTAAAGAAATAAAAAACATCTCAGGACCGTTTTCAAGCATTTCCAAATGGATTTAAGTGAGCTTTCGAATATCTTGAGCAATCTAGGAGTTCTTGAATTATTTCTCAACTATTTATTAGAATATTATAGTCATACTATGATTCATTGCTGGGGAACTCCTAAAGATTGAATTAATGTAAAATAACCTTTAATGTGGTTTCTTCCAAAATTTTGTAATTTCATCTTTCTATCAAAATTTCGCTAACAAACTTTTTCAGTTATTCCTCAAACTAACCAATAACCTTATACTCCACTTTTTCTGAATTAAATAAGATATCTTACTTATATTAGCTTAAATAATTTTAAGTAGGTTGTAATTAGTAATTCCTTCATTAACGCATAGTTATAAAGTCAGCATTAGAAATAACTATAATTATTTATATCACTCATTTTATCCAATTGTTCACCGCTGTACTCTCATTTATATATAATTATCTCTCCCATCATCTCTTATAGTTTCATGATACTTGTATCTATGATAATCGATTAAACTCAGGTTATACATTAAGTCCAGTCCAAATAACACGTAATTTATATTACGTACTCGATATATAGGTTCATATTGAATAAGAAAGTAGAATATGTTTACGAAAAATTGAATTTACCCAGAGAGAACCATGGCCTATCTTAAATACTACCCAAATGTAGATAATTTACACTAGTAATGATTAATGACGTAGCCAACTTCACTTAAAGAGCTTAGTGTTTCTCTGTACGTCAAAACTTTCTATAAAAACCCACCTCTAATTCAATCATTACTACCTTTATTGTTATTTTTGTTTATAAATATTTTATCTGGGTTTTATTTTTCAGAGGTTTGCGAGGTGTAGCCTAATTCAAACATTATACTCAATAAATACAAAAGTGAGTAAACTCATTTAATCACAGGATTGAACGTCAATACTTTACTAAAAAATAAGTTGATTGTTTTCAGTTGATTTTTTTCAGTATAGGCTTGCAACGCTCATAAATTATATCATAAATTTTATAATATATAAATATATTATTATTATATATTAACTTTATATATATATATATATTATTATACCTATATATATATTAGGAAAATCGTTTTATAGAAATGATAAATGTATTCTATATAATAATATCTCATAGATATCCATTCTATACAGTTCAATTACCAAAGATAGTCTTTTAGGATTTATTAGATAATAATTTTTCAAAAATACCGGGCACTTTACTTACCCAATTATAAACACCATCAATCTCTCTTGAATATCTATACATACTCACACTCACCCACCTTAAACATACACTAATTTACCCTTCCTATGAAAAATAACTCACAAATAATACACTATACAACCATATATAAACTAACTCACAAATATTATCAAAATAAAATTAATATATTACATATTTTATTTCGATAAATATATATAACCCTTTTCTTATAAAAATTTATGCATAACTTGATTTATTTTATCTTCTTCATGGCCACATTACTTCATAGGAAATACATTCTCTTTTAATATTATTTATAACGAAAAATGGTTAGAACCTTAACAATAAAAACTATTACAAAGTTTGCTTTAAATGGTTACTAATTATTATAATAAAAGTAGTAATAATAAGTATTATTAATAATATAATATTAATATAATATATATACTATACTAGATTCTATATATATATATATAATATTTTATTTATATATATACTTTAAGTAATATATATTATTATATATATATATATATTATTCTATATATATAAATAATTTTATATAATGTTATATATATATTATTATAAATTTTATAATTATATTACTTATAGTTAAAATGTATTTTAAACAATTAAATTATTTTATAAATTCTTTATTATTCAAACAATCAATTAGAAATTGTATGGACGAAAATATTTCACGAACATCATTTCTTAAAATAAATACTATATTAAAATTTAAATTTCAGACAACTCGAGCCTATCAAAATAACTTTTTAACAATCTAGATATTCCAGATCCAAAGAGGACAACAAACGTAATATGTGAAACTACCACTCGCCGTTACAACATTTACGTTAATTTGCTCCATACACGTTCCTTAGTTACTATCTTCGTTACGTGATTAATCACACAGCTTATTAACCTAATCTTCTCCGGACCGCTTTAAAGTGACCCCGATTATTATCTCCTTTTATACATTAATTTCTTCCCCTCAAAGTTATATCTCGATGCACATTGGTTACATTTTGTCTTGGTCATCTTCGCCCTTCTTCTAACTCCTGTCTGCCTCTTTTTTTGAACGTTCGCTATCAATATATTCTTCAAGTTCTCTTTTTTTTTCTCTTTCGTTTTATTATATATTATCACCTCTTCTATATATATATAATATAATCTATATCTATTTATATATATATATATATACTATTCTATCTATATATATATATTCTCTATATCTTCTATCTATATTCTCTATAAATCATATCATCTTCTCATTCTATATTATCTCTCTCTCTCTTCACATCTCTCTTTCTATCATCATCAAATTTTTTAATATATCTATAAATTTTTATATGTATATAATCTATTATGGATATAAAAAAAATAGGATCAATCTCTCAAAAGATCATGTTATAATTTCTTGCCTTACTTATCTCTCTTCATCTATCACTTTGTAAACAATGTAAATTTTAGATAAACTATTAAAATTGCTACTAATTTTACTAGTCCTAATCATATTTTAGGTGTATAAATATATAACTTATATTATACTACCTTTAAATAGTACATACTATATGATAATATTATATATCTATATATTCTATATCTCTCTCCTCATATCTTCTCTCTCCATCATTCACTTCTCTCTTCTTCTCTTCATATGAGTCTCCTTTAATTCTACTATTTAATAGGGAAGGTTTCAATAGGGTTCCACTTATCTGTAGAAAAGCTCCGATGAACTTTCTGTTGCAAAGGAAGTATACTACTATATATATCATCTATATTATATATAATATCTATACTATATATCTGCTGATGAACACTACTCGCGCTTCTCGTAGTTTATTAATGTTCAGACTACGATGAGTCACCTTGAAGAGGAGAAACCTTTACGACTCCTGACCACGTGCTTGATAATATATATATTTTTTATTAAAATTACAAGCTGATTCACATTAAATTATTGTCAAGCTTTCAATGGGCATGATCGATTTATTTTCTGTATGGAAAAATGATATTACTTTTTTATTTTTGATGATTTTGGATACTTAATTTTGTTGACTTCACTTGATCAAATATTTATTCATGGCAATACAGATTTACTGGTTAGATTTTAAGAAGTTAGAATGTAATGAAAATTAGCGCAATATACCCTGAAGTTTTATAATATCGTCCCGAAGAATTTCACCTCTTTGCAGATTGAAATTTTTTGTGTTTTTTATTATAAATGATTCTATGCGTTTTTTATTTTCGATGTTTGGAATGATTTATTATGATTTTTTCCAGAGTTAATATTATTATATATTTATTATTTTTGTGAAGTGGACCAATGACGATGATTGTTTATCGTAATTTAGATCGGTTTTATGTTGATTGAATTCTATTTTAAAGTTGTGTGGTTTCATCTGCCTATTTACTCATTCAGTTGCTTTACTTGAACAGTTTTTCAAACAATTTAATTTTGTAAATGCCTGCTTGAGTATTTAGGTATATGTCTTTAATTAGTCCAATCATAAACTAATCTAACCTATCAGAACCTAAGGCAATCTAACCTAGGAATAATCGGAGCAGCTCGTATTAACAAAATCTAATTGTGAACAACTGTTCAAAACTTACTATAACGGCAGAAACCAACAACTTTGAATTAGAATCAATCAACATATTACACCAGATCTAATCAATTCACGATAAATTCAATCATCGCCATTAGTCAAACATCGACAAAATAATAGCCAATAAAAATTAATATTAACTCTGCAGAATATCATAATACCCTTTCATGCATAACGCTAAGTCATATCTCAGATTTCACGTGGTTGTTTAACAAATAAAATACACATATACAATTTATGAGAATATCGGTGAGCACAAAAACAATGATAAATATTTCAAAATCTTTACCTATAAAAGAATCGACTTCTTCTCAACAAAAGCTAAAAAAAAGTTTAACCAGAAAATTCTATCACTATGAAGTAGCCAGAACGATGAAGTAGCCAACAACTTAATAGTCAAAATCAATCAAAGAATCAAAAACAATATCAGTCCTGTCCCGAGGAAGTGAGGCGATCATGCCCATGAAAGCTTTGACAATAATTTAATGTGAATCAGTTGTATTTAACTAAAAATATTCATAGTATGATCTAGTCACTTTAAAGATATTACCTTCAAGTGGATTTATTTTATATGATTTTATATATATATATATATAAATCTTCTCTCTTCTCTTCTTCTTCACTCTCTATCTCTCTTCGGTTCCTCTATCTAGTTTTCATTCTATATATATCTTGATAAAATAATAATACTATATCTTCATTCTAGTCTATATCTATACTCTATATCTCTTCTATTATACTATTATACAGTATATATCACTCTACTCTATATTTATACTCTATATTATATATATTATATCATATATACTATATTATCATATATATGTTTATAAATCCCTTTCTGCTTGATCACGATATAATTTTCGAAAAGCTTTCAAACTTAGAGATCATATAGCAGGTAGTGTCACCCTTGATGAGCTGCGGTTTCATGCCGCTACGCCCACTGCAAGCGGGTGGTGAGCTCTTTAACTAGGTGAAAAGTAAGATGCCGACATGTTTCAGCGAAGGAATTAGAGTATGAGCTGATTCTTGAAGCGGATCACGGTGTGGCTCCAGCACCGGTGTTATAGCCGAATCTTGAATTCTATATTCAGATGTACAATAGCCTTGGTAATGTGTTTTTCCCTAGGTTTACGAACTCGTAGAACTTGATTTTAAGGGTTTCAAAACCCTCATAGATGTCTGAGAGGAACACAGGATGGGGTTCCGTACGAAAAAAAGAAGACATAAAGAAGACATGTGGAATGCATAAGAGAAGAAGATAAAGGCTGGATGAAGAAGGAATAAGAACAAGGCATGAATGAAGAAGATAAGTAATGCGGTGCACTGAACCAGAGCCGTGGCCGGAGCCAGAATTGAAATATGGTTACAAACATATAATAGACCAGGTAAGATGTCAATGCCTAAGTTTACAATCCCCTAGATTTCATTTTTGAGGGTTTTACCATCCTCAAGAATGCCTGAATGCCCCCTAAAGGAGGATCCCTTACGAAAAAAGAAGAAGTAGAGAGATATATAGGGAATGCATAAGAGAAGAATACGGAGAAAGTATGAAGAAGGAATAAGAACAAGTCAGAGATGGAGAAGGCACATGATACGGAGCACTGCACAGGTTCATGATCCGGAGCAGGTCAGATGAGGTGCTGAGCAAGCGTACATTCGTTTAATATACCAATATTGTATCATTTTACATGTTTCAGACCCCAAATATCCCGAATTATATGGCTACAAGTTGCTGCGAGGAGTTTGAGAACCCTCCTGGAGTGCAGCCCCCTGAAAAAAAGCCCTGCTTTTACCCTGTCTAATAAATATTACATCAATCCATATATACTGAAATGATGAAGGATGAGTTCTTGAGAAGTTTGCAATGGTAAGACACCCACACGATAGGGGACCGAACCACAAAATGAGGTTTAACAATTAAAAATAAAATGAATTCATCTAATAGCAAGTAATTACGTAAGATGATTGCTATATCTGTCTCAAATCTCATTTTCTTTAGGCAGACGTAAACTAATATATTTCTTCTGCATGATGAAATATTTATATTATGCTTAAAGTTTTTATTTTTATTTTGTTTAAAGTTTTTTATTTATTTTAAAACTTGTAAGTTTACATCAATATTTTATTTATTTTTTTTTTTTTATTTATTTTTTCAATATATTATAAAAATTATTGCAAAATATTGTTTTTACGAAAAACAATTAATTTTTTTATTAAAAATATGTACTTTATAGACCACTAAGGCGAATAGAGCAGTAGTCCAAAAAGCTAATGAAAGCTCTCGTCCAAGCTGGCTCATGCGCTATTGATTTATTGATTTACTGTCTTGGGATTAATAAAGTACATATTTTTACTTTATTATTTGCATAACATAACATAAAATTCAGTTTTTTGAATAACATATTACTTAAAAACATATTTAGTCATATATAAATCTTCTATTTTTTTTATGCTAATGAATTAAATATTATCCTAAGGGTAAATCTCAACGATGTCAGGTCCCGCTTTCTCACCAGGATCCTTGATTAAGTGATCAAAGTGTTACGTTAAACTTTATTATTTGCTATAACATATTAATATATTTTCGGTTGTCCATTACATTAATCATATTTTCTTTTCAGTGTCTTCTAGTGTTTTATTATATTTTATTTTTTGTTTCGAGATCATTAATTTTCAGGTTTTACTAGTTTTTCATTATTATTATTATTATTATTATTATTATTATTATTATTATTATTATTATTATTATTATTATTATTATTATTATTATTATTATTATTATTATTAATATTATTATTAATTATTATCGAGCGCTCCTAGCTCAGTGGTAGAGCACTCGCGTGACAAGTGAGAGGGCCCAGGTTCGAGACTGGGTGGAGCGAGAGAACGTGAGCTATTATCTTAAAACTCTAGCTTCGTCTCACTCAGACGTTAATCGAGTACATTGTAGTGTGTCCTTGGCCTACTTCATGGAAACGTTTCCCGGCATACCGCTGATAGGCTTGGCCAGCTAGGGAATAGCCGTTTTGGCCCGTGAACCAAGAACCTTTTCAACCTCAATGGGTCCCACTGACAGGTCTTATGACCTTCCTGGGGAAGAACGTTTTATTATTATCTATTATTATTTTATCTATTATTATTATTAATTATTTATTATCTATTATTATTATTATTATTATTATTATTATTATTATTATTATTATTATTATTATTATTATTATTATTATTATTATTATTATTATTATTATTATTATTATTATTATTATATTATTATTATATTATTATTATTATTATTATTATTAATTAAATTATTATTATTATTATTTCACTTGTATATTCTTCATTATCTTATTATTCAATTATTATATTATTATTATTAGAAAATGACTTCTTTGTGTAAGGGAATTGAAATAAGGTACTTTGTGCTTTAAAATATTTTTATTAAACATTTAGCATTATTTTAAATATACAAGGTGGACATACTAAAATATATTATATACCTTAAGTTCGAATAAATTGTTGACATTAACAAAGTTTCCTACATATCGTAGGTAAATAAAGTAGTTTTACCCGACAAAACTTAATATCTACCAACTTTTCAATCATACCTATAACATATCAATATTAATTTAACATTAGCGTAGTAATATTTAACAAAACTTACCTAAATATCTATCATATCATTACCTAGCTAAGATACTGAGCTATGAATAAATACTAGCAAAACAAAGTTAGCTTAACATACCATCAGCTATTTAAATGGCATTATTTAACATTGCTGTCTTATTGCTTGTACAGTTTCAGACGACACTAGGCAACTACATATGTTGCGATATTAAACATCTAAGATTGTTTCGAAGATGATAAGGACTGCATAGCGAGCATAGATAAACTATGTAGCGAGTCTTAGACACTCTTAGTTCGCCGAGCTCTGTCGATCAGTAAGGATTTGTGTTCAGTGGTTCCTCGTAAATATTTTAATTTTATTTTAGAGATGTTTCTTCGTATTCTTTATCATTTAATTATACTATATAATATATTTATATATATATATATTCACTATATATATATATATATATCATATATACTATATATATATTATACTATATACTTATATACTAGTTCTCATTCTATATTTCTATAATATATATATATAATCTAATATATATACTATAATCTTAATAATCTTATTATTTTAAACTTTAATGATTATGTTTCTATAAGTTTTTTAATTTTATAGGTCGAAACCGGAGAGGTTAACAATAAGAGAGATGTATTCTCTAATGAGCGCCACTGCTGGCCATGAAAGAGAAAAGTAATCGACGTTCATCATATTTGATAACTTGTAGATATTTTGCTAATTTGGTTGTTTTTCGTTGATTGTTTGCTTTATTTCAGGAGGAGAATGGGGTCACCCCCCCCTAGGGAGTTGTGAAGTAGCGGTATAGCGCCTCAGCCTTTGACTGGAAGGTTTTAATTATCAGTGAAAAAGTTTCTTGAAAAAATTTGAAAATACAATTGTAAGACTTCTTTGCCAAATTGACTGATTAATGTCAAATTTCATCTTTTTAGAAACTAATTTATTATTCATAAACCCGATTTATATATTATATATATTATTATATAACTATATATATATATATATTCTAGTATATACTATATATCTAATACTCTATACTATATAATATATATATATATTATATAATTCTATATATATATATATATAATTAATTCATATATATAATATATATCCTATATATTCTATATACTATATTCTATATATTCTATCATAGTATATATACTGATACTATATATATATATAGTATATATATATATATACTTATATATATCTAATCTATATATATATATATATATACTATATATATAATATTATATATATACTATATATATATAATTATATATCACTATATATATATATATATATTACTTATAATATATATATATATACTCGTTTATTTCTGTATTGAAAAATTATTCTCAAGAGATGGAAATTGACATAAATCAGTCAGATTGGCCAAGAAGTCTTACAATTTATTTCCCAATTTTTAAGAGCATTCTTCACTTGCTACAGTTTAGAAAGTCAAAAGATGGAGCAATTAAGACTAAAAGCCGTTTCTATTTAAAAGGATAATTATTATACTAAGCTTTATCCATTAAAATTGAAGTAGCTTTTTTCTCTCTCTCTTTCCTCAGATATCCCATCTCTCCTCCTCTCCTACTCTCCTCCTCTCCGTCTCTCTTCTTCTCTCTCTCTCTCTCTCATCATCCACTCCTCTCCCTCTCTCACTCTCCTCTCTCTCTCTCTCTTACACACACACACCAAGCACATTTAATCTGTATGAATATAGAAGTTTGTGAGGAGAAATTTAGCAGATATTTTAGATTCAAAAAAGGCAAAGAAGATCGTCGAAAGGTTTATATATATATATATATATTTACTACATATATCTTATAGTATTACTATATCTCTACGATAGCGATAGCGATATTTATATATATATATATAGTTATATATATATATATATATATATATATACTATCTATTATCTATATATATATAATCCTCTTTTTAATATTGCTATCCTTGACACGAATGGCGATTGCAGCCGTTTAAAAATACTCAAATATAAATATTTTCCTTTGTATTACTTCATAATTTTTTAAATATAAACTAACTAAATCATAATCTGTTAAAAGGCCTTTGTAGCTATATACTATATTATCTATCTATACTATATTACTATCTATATTTTATATATACTATATATATTATCTATATATATATTAATATTACATACTATATATATATATATAATATTATATATATATTATATATATACTATTGGCTTTTAATATGCATTTTAACCCTCCCCAGCGAGCGATTTTTTTTTAAAAATATGAGAAAATGAGCATACCTGAACAAGGATTTTTTTTAAAGCTAATGAACCATTAGAAGAAAGTTTTATTGTAGCGTCCGACGTGTTGGTTCGCTGTTATTGATATAATTAGTTTTGTTTTTAAAACTTTTTTCTTTTTACTTAACAATGAAATTTGAAGAGTTGAGCTAAGAAAATTGTTATTAAAATGAGAATTCTGTAATCTCAAATTTTCTGAAAGTTGCTAATAATGTTACCCCGCGTATTATTTCAACGTAGCATAACCTTAAATTATGGTGAATTCTAGAAAATAGTGTATTATTTTCAAATTTATTCCCCCGTCCTCTTATTTTATTAACCTTCAGTTCGTTTCCCACGCAAACAAAAATTCTGGAGTAAACATACGTATAATATATATCTATCATATATTATATACTTATATATATATTTATATATATATATATAATATACCTATATATATTCTAATATATATATTACTATAATATATATATATATGATATATATATATATTATATATATATACTATTTCTATATTGTACATATATATTATATATATATCTATATATATATATATATAATATATATATAGTATAATTATATCATATATATATATATACAATATACTATTTCTATATTCTACTATTAACTATATGTATATATATGTATACTATATATTACTATATATATATAATATATATATATAATATAATAATATTTATATATATACTGTATATATAATTTCTATATTCTTTACTATATATATATATATTATATTACTATATTCATTATATATATATTCTATATATATATATATTACTATATACTGTACATATATATATAATATATATGTATATTATATAATATATATATATGATACTTATAATATATAATTATCATATACCCTATATATATACTATATTATTCATATATATATATCATATATATATCATGTTATATATATATATATATTATACCTATATATCTTATATATAGATATATTTATATCATCTATATATTATATATATCTCATATATATATATATTATATAATATATATACTATATATATTCTATATATATACTACTACAATACATTATATTACTATTATCTATATATATATTATATATAGTTATATATATATATATATTATATCATCTTTATTATATACTATATATATATATATATATCTTATATAACTATATATATATATATTATATATATATAATATATATTCAGTACGTGCGTTTTTTTATTTTCAACAATTTAATGGTAATTTTTAACCTAAAAATTTTTGTTTAGTAAATATAAATTAAGAAATTTTCTCTACTTTTTTTAAAAAATTTAAATTATTATTTTTTTTTTTACAAGTTGACACCACCACTCAAGTTAATAGCCCTATTCAAGGAAGGGACATAAAAGAAAGAAAATGAGAATCCTTTCAGATTTCACCTAACGCGTATTTATTTTTTTCTTTGATATAACAGAAGCAATCTTCAAAGTAGGGAAGTTTTACTGGTGATAGAGATGAAAGAGATTCACAAGAACAGAAGTTGCTGGAAAAGAATGAGCCACCACAATGAACAAGCCTAGTGTTGCAAATGTCAGCAAAAATTTAACGTTCCAAACCTCACCCTTTCTGCTGCGAGTGGTGGTGGTATTCAAGAGATCAACCCCCTCAAGCATTTACCGATTTGGTTGCTTATAAGGATACAGAGAGAGAGCGAGATCTGACACAGCTTCGGACTCTCAGTGACACAGCGCTCCTCTCTCCACTCCACTCCGGAATCTCTCTGTTCGCAGCACCTACCTCCCCTCGATCTGACCGTCTTCGATCGGATTACCGATATCGTCCGATCCGACCGATCTTGCGGCACTCGACGACTCATCGATGCCTCTCTTGATTGTGCATCGATCGAGAGAGACGATAGCCATCTCTTCCCTCCCGAGTATGAGAAGATTTCTTTCATCCGAGAGAGAGAGCGAGGCATTCATTATTTCCCGTATCATCGCTCCTAATCTCTTACTTAATCTTCTCCCTCTTGGCCATTGAAGTTTGAAAAAAATGTTAATCTCCTCAACGGTTCTTCTTCAGGTCGCCCTCTTCGCTTCTCGCGCCCTTTACCTCTTCCTCCTCTACCTCTCCTCACTCTCTCGTCTTCTCCGCTCTCTCTCTCTCTTTTCTCTTCTTCTCCCTCTTCTTCTCTCTTCTCCTCTCCTCCTCCTCGCCGATCCCTCTCCACATCAGTCTCTCTCATTTCTCCCACAAACAGCTCTCTTTGGCTCTCGTCTCTCCTGGTCGATATCGGGATGCCACAACATTAAGCTGCGCACTCGCTCCATATCTCGCTCCATTAACATAGGCTCCATTCCAATTGACTCCATTATCTCTCAATATTTCAAGACGTAGACTCTAGATATGATGACTCACAATCATCTCCTCCTCTACTACGTCTCCTTCTCTCCTTCTCCTACTTACTACGGAATTTAACTTTCCTTTAGAG
>JABUQX010099593.1:0-23872 GCA_015478945.1 Trachelipus rathkii
ATTAATTTGATTGTTTTCACTTGCTGTGCCATATCCCTGATGGGGAGTGAGAACTGTAATAAAATGTTAAATTAAAATATTTGTAATACATTAAGGACTACCTTAATTATATATATATATATATACGTATATACTATATATATATATATATATGTATATATATATAATATAGTATATATATATATACGTATATAATATATATTATATATAATATATATATTATATATATATATATATATATATATATATATAATATATAATATATATATATAGTATATATATATATATATATATATAAATATATATAATATATATATATATATATATAATATATATAATATTATATAATAATATATATATATTATAATATATATATATATATATATATATATATATAATATATATATATATATAGCGATCGTATATATATATATATATATATATATATATATATATATAAGGGTAATGTTAAATGAAGTTAATATTAATTAGTAAATAAAAATTATTAACTTTTACATTAAGAGAACATTGATGAAATAAGAGATATTAATAGACGGATTTTTGCTTATAATTTTTAGATGATATTCTATAACGAGAAATAATTAAGTGAAATTTGCAGCAATATATTAATTATATTAAATATTCTTTGATATAGAGATAAGAATTCCTTTATAATTAATTCTCAGATCAGGTAATGCTTAAGAAAACACAACGAAAAAGTATTATTGAATATTATTATTATTTATTGATTAATTATTATTATTATTATCTGTTATTATTATTATTATTATTATTATTATTATTATTATTATTATTATTATTATTATTATTATTATTATTATTATTATTATTATTATTATTATTATTAATTATTATTATTATTATATTATTATTGGCTTTCATTTTTATTTATTATTATATTATTTTTTGCTTTCATTTTTATTTATTATTATTATTATTATTATTATGGTAATTGTTACCCAGAGGGTTGTCACCCCCGATTTTTATGAAAATCACAGGATATACTCTAAAAAAATAATAATGAAGAATAGTGAAAACGAAAATTGTCGCTCTCTTTAGGAAAAAAAGTTACAGCCTCTCAAAGTTGTTAAAAATCCCATAGAAACTTTTCAATATTGATCGATTCAGGTTAGGTCTCATTTCAGGCCGCTCTAAGTCAGGTTAATGATAAGTTTTTTTAGGTATACACAGAGAAATTCTATGTATAATAAATCTTATCATAACCTGAAATAGGATGGCCCTAAAACGAGAGAGGCCCACTAAATTTTATTATAAGAAAGTCTATGGGGAAAATTTTAAATTTTCAGAGGCTGTAACTTTTTCCTAAAGATGTTAGTCATTTTTAGTTTTCACTATTCTTCATTATTAATTTTTGTTAGAGTATATCCTGTGATTTTAAAAAAAAAATTTTTGGTTTTTTTTTAATAACAAATCCTATGGGGCTTTTTACAACTTTGGAGAGGATGTAACTTTTTTTCCTAAGGAGAGCGACGATTTTTTCCCTATTCTTTATTATTATTTTTTAAGAGTAATCCTGTGATTTTCATAAAAATCGGGTGACAACCCTATGGGTAACAATTACCATTATTTAAATCATTATCATTATCATTATCATTATATTCTTATTATTATTATTATTATTATTATTATTATTATTATTATTATTATTATTTTTTGCTTTCATTTTTATTTTTTATTATTATTATTATTATTATTATTATTATTATTTATTATTATTATTATTATTATTATTATTATTATTATTATTATTATTATTATTATTATTATTATTATTATTATTATTATTATTATTTTTTTTATACTATTGAAGTAATATTTATCAATAATTATTAACAAATTCAGTAATTAATTATGAATTTTTTTTGTTTTTACTTTTATCTATTATTATTATGATTCATTAATTATTATTATTATTATTATTATTATTATTATTATTATTTTATTATTATTATTATTTTATTATTATTATGATTATTATTATTTTTAATATTATTATTATTAATTATTATTATTATTATTATTATTATTATTATTATTATTATTATTATTATTATTATTATTATTATTATTATTATTATTATTATAATAAATCGGTGTAATCATAAATCGGTGACGGTCCGTTAAAATGTTAGAGCAAAAGCTGTAATCATAAATCGGTGACGCTGTCAAATTCTTATGCATTATCCTCGATGATAAGCTCACTTTCAAAGAACATATCAATAGTCTAGTTATCAAGTTCTTCTAAGCAAATTATGCATTCCTAAAGATTAGAGATTGTTCCAAAATATAGCTTTAAAAACCTTTACTTGAGTCATGTCTATCCTCACCTACTCTATTATTATCTGTCAATGTGAGGTTGCGCCCGTGAGTACTAGCTACAAAAGGTAGTTTGTATATTGAATAATTTAGTAATATTTTTTTTACTTAACTGAATAAAGATTTTCCATATTATTATTATTATTATTATTATTATTATTATTATTATTATTATTATTATTATTATTATTATTATTATTATTATTATTATTATTATTATTATTATTATTATTATTATTTTCTTAATTATTATTAATTAAATTATTATTATTATTATTATTATTATTATTTTTATTATTATTATTGATGATGATGATGATGATGATGATGATGATGATGATGATGATGATGATGATGATGATGATTTTTTATTATTATTATTATTATTATTATTATTATTATTATTATTATTATTATTATTATTATTATTATTATTATTATTATTATTATTATTATTATTATTATTTACCTAAAGGAATATATCGAATAAGAAATTGCCCTTAACAAAATATTAGTTACTGAAAGGGTTTAATAATATCAACAAAACTTTCTATCTAAAAAAAGTCATATATTAAAAATAACAAACACTTGTATCCACAATTCCTTTGTAATTTTGAAACAAGAATTCAAATATAACAAATAATATAATATGAAATAATTTAATAATAAATTATATAATTTTCACCCATGAATTACAGTAATATAAGAGACTTAATGGAACTATTCCAAATGTAAGATATTTTCTAAAACTCGGAATAACTCAGGAAGCAATTCATAAAAGGGAAACTTCGAAGCTGAAGGTTAAAAGCACTTCCAAAATTAGACTTTAAAGGATATGAGAAGCTAAACGTTATTAATCTCCAACTGTCCTTCTGCTTGTCCAGACCAGAGATATTAGTCGAACAAAGCGAAACGAAGAGGTTTGGCAAGGCAGCAAATCTATAATACCGAAATAAGCTCAAATACCTTTGTTCATATATATATATATATATATATATATAATTATATATATAGTATATACTGATATATATAACCTCACAACGTAGAACATTCTACCACCACCCACCCCGACCCCCACCACCAACACCACCACCAACAACTATTGACAAGCCTCTCAATAACTCTCACCATCACTTCATGTGCTTCAATGAACCATCACATCAACACAAAAGAACTTATGAGTCACCAAACTATGCTTATATATCAAAATATCAATACATTTTAATAATATATTATATATATCATAATATATATATATTACTATATACTATTACTAATATATATATGAATATACTATACTATAATATACTAATATATATAATATATATATAATAGATATATATATATATTAAATAATAAGTCCTATCTATAAGCATCTTCGACACCATCTCTTAAGCAGCATTACGATGTGCCACCGGTCATGCACTATTGGAAAGATCAGTACTTAATTATGTGCAACTGCTTAAAAGCTGTGCTTACATTAAGTACAAAAACTGTCACCATAATTTGAATAGTGGTGTTGGTTGGTGTGTTGTGTGTGTGTCTTTTTATGATGAAACATCGGTGGCACCCCGTTCTACGTTTATCCGTGTTTGTCATCTGCTTACATGTATTCGGATGAAATGTTTTCATCATGAAGGTTTCATATTGAACGACGACAACGGGTATCCTACGTGACTGCGTCAGCCCGTTCAATGGATACAAGACACACCTAATGACTATATATATAACTATATATATATAATATAGCGTATCATATATACGTATCATATTATAGTCAATACTTATATATTATATATATATATATATATATATAGTATACATATATGATATAATAATATAATCAATATATATAGTATATACTGATTATATATATATATATATATAATGATATCATGATAAGTATCATCAGGCGGCGGGCTCGTCGTACAATTCTATATGGTGGGTTGTGAATCTCGAAATTTTCACACACACGAATTTATGATCATTACTAATATATATATATATATATATACATATAGTTATACCATATATATACTTCATATATTATATAACAGACGGGGATAATATATAAGTATATATAATAGTATATAGTTTATATATTATATACGTAAAAGAACTATTTACAGATTTTGTAAAATTTTGTTAACTTACCTAATCATAAGTATGAAGTAATGAATCAACTATCCACATATTCTTTTTTCAGAATTAAGAAAATTCAGGCTCGCCGTGTCTTTGAAAATGGAGCAAATTTCGTTTCAATAATTCTTGCGATTAAAGATTCCACAATACTTACAGCGATAAATCATCCTTTATCTAGAACTGCAGAGCATTGGCAATCTCGCCGAAAGCCTGTCTGCCCTCATCGGTTATTTCCCACAAAAGACGTCATTGAAAAACAGATATATCCTTTTTAATTCGTTAGTAAGATAAAAAGACAATTATGCAGCGAAAAAACAACAACGACTCATAGCGTAACACCACCCAGACCGCTAGCTTCCGATCGTGGGTCTTCTCCGGGATAGGTTTTCATATTGAAGGACTTCTCTTTAATATGATTTTGAATTCAACACATTCCAGCCTGAAGTGTGTCTCTCTAAATTTTATTTTCACTTATGAAAGATCAAGGAAAAGCTAGACAGCACACCGCTGTCGCGTGACATCGTACACAAAGGGATCAGAACAAAATTCGAATTCTTCACGACGATGCTGTATAGTAAATAATTAAATTTGAAAGTTTTTTACCGTTATTGTTCGAGCTCTTATTATGTGAGAAGGGAGGGGGTACAATATTACAAGTTTCTTTTTAAGCTTTTGGGCAGGCGAAGTTTGGATATATAATGGGCGGTGCAATATCAATTTTTCAGGCAAAAGAAATAAATGTACCAAGAAGCAAATTAGATACGACACCTGCTAAAAATAAACTTTCAAATACTGTTCCCTGTTCTCCATCTGACAAATTATTGTGGTCACGACATATTTCTTGTCGTTGACCATCTACCCTACCTTAAATATTGGACAATACCCTGTTTCTCTGCGTCTCTCTCTTTTCTCCCGATTTCTGACGATATTGCTGAGTCGCATCCGTCTTTGAAATTAAAAAATAAAATTTTCTCTCCGGCATCGGGTGCGTAGCGTGTGGACCGTGGACTCTACTTATAGAAGTCAGTTCGGCGGGTAAACCGAACACGCTGCCAGACACGAGGCGAGAGATTGGGCGAAAATCTAAGACTTTTTCCTCATGCGAAAAAGGTATCAAGAATTCTGCAAAGATCTTAATGGTTCTGCGGCTGGGTCTAATGTGGTCCTTTCGTTTTGAAGTGACCGAATAAAGAAAAAGTCTACGGTGGCTGATAGGGACATGATTTCGTCTCGTTCTATATATTACGCGTGCTGCACTTGATAAAAAAGAAAATCGCCAAAAATCTAAAATTACTTACTCACCGTCGAGAAAGCCTTTGACATGCTTCCCAGGATGGCAAGGGAAATTGGTATTTAGACCCGAGGTGCTTGAAAAGTTCGGGTCGCGTCGTGCCGTGCACGGCATTTAAATTAATTATAACATGTTAAGCACTTTCTCAGTATAACATTTCCGTTTTTTTTATATTATTCATAAAAATCTGTATTTTACTTGAATCTCTTAGAATGAAAAGTTGATCGCAGGGGGGGAGGCTGGACCAGCGCATGTGCGGGCGTAAGTATAGTGTCCCGCTTAGGAGGCGTGTGGGCTAAGGGTGCAGGGTGTCTCTGGTGGGATGTCGGGCGCGCAATGGGCTAGGTCAAGAAAAGTGATCCCTTGAGGGGGAGAGACGGCGCGGACGTGTGTCGTAACAGTCGGTTGTCCTTTTGTCACTGCACTTGAATCGATCCATAAGCACGCTGCTGTTCTCCTCACTGTTTTGGCTGAAGTCGGAAAAAAATGTCAATTCCATAGGCTGACGTTCGAAGAATTTTGATGCAATAGAAAAGGCTGTGCGGTCAACGGAGTGCACACCATTCGTTCGTGCGTAAGGCCGTGGAATTTGAGCCAGCATTTAGCGCATCACTAAGATTAAAGCATGATTGAAGCATATCGAACAATTGGTATAGATATTTCAACTTTTGGATTAAATTTCTCGCTCATTACTCACTTAGCCGTGAAACCCCACCGAGACCGTAACCATCTTCACTCATAACCGTGCTTAACGCTGACCGATCAATACAGTTTTGGTGATAATTAAATTTAATATTTCATATTCGCTTGTGGTCATTGAATATCTTACCGCCAACCTTTTCGATTTCTCTTTAATCAATCAAAGACAGAGTAGTAAGTGTTTCCACGCCATCACACGCGTCAATGCGCTTTTTTTCGGTGCAATAAAGAGTTTATTCCCAGAAAGACTCTATTTTTGTTCTGTTGTTGATTTGTTATTCTTCCCGCTCTGGAGTTCCAGCCTTTCAGAACAAATATATCTAGAAAGCCGTGGCGACCTAACAGGCCATGTTGGTATGTAGGTTTGGACAAAACTCATGTCACAGACTGCGTGTTCAGTACTCTGCAATGACGAAGACTAAGAAAATAATACAGCCACCCCATGGAAAATTTCTCTCTCTTCACTAAGTCTCCTTGCGTGCGACATTATAATAAAGTGGCATATGTTGTAATGAAGTTCATGATCTGCGGCGGGATATTTGCTTCAATTCTTCGGTCTGAAGCATAATGGTGATTCCCCCTTGGAACCAACGAGTAACAGGTGGCCTTCCCCTGCTTCCATAAGATGGACACACTTATTGAATTAAATGAATTATGCTGATACCTTCTAGTTCACTGAAGTGATCACCTTAAGCTAGCGCCCTTTGACGATAGCGCACACCTGGGAGTCAGTTGGATGGAGGTTTGCGTCCAGTGTTCGGATTCACCTGCGCCTCGATCAATGCGCGAACCCCGTGCATAAAGACTGACTCACCACACAGTAAACATTTTAAGAATGCAGTTTTTTGTAAATCGGCCGCTTTTAGCGACTAAATATTCAAGATATACCATAGTTGTTCTTAAGCATTCTCAATTACTGCTCATGTATTTCGGATTTTCTATATATTCAGTTTAGTTTTTTTAGCAATGTATAAGTTTCCAAACAGTGAGAGGCTTAAAGCATTTTTTCATGTTAAGGAATCTGTAAGTGTGATATTTTGGCCATTAGATGCCAGATGGATTTTATATCTGTTCACGACCACTCGTCTTTTGGTTCCATGGTGTCGTGGTCACAAATACCCGAACAATAAACCATGGAAAACGAATGCAAGAAGAATTTTCTTCTTTCGCTCACAACCACACAAGATCACCATTTATGTTTAATCACTACGACATAGATAATATTAAAAAGCTTCAATCTCGTTTTGAGGACTTCGTCCTTGTCTGCTGCAGTGCATAGAATGTTGATTCTCTAACAGACTTATAATCCCACGTCCATTGCTGCTCTTTCAAGTTTAAGAGCTGGCAGTACAACGCTGGGCGCACTACAACTTTTTTAATTTCCAGCTTCCGTGCTTCAGTCTAGAATCTACAACAGAAAATAGTTCTTTTAAAATTGAAGACCTCTGGCAACCATGATAAATTGCAACTGCTACGAAACAGAAAGATATATAGGGTATATGGATATATATATATTATACTATATGTATATCATTTATTTAAGTAGTATAGTATATATATATAGTATAATATTAGGTATATATAGTATATATATATTATAGTATATACGTAATATATATATATATGATATCAGTAGTATATATAGTATTATTATAATACTATACTATATATATACTATATATAATAAAAGTAATATATAGATAATATATATATACGTATATATATATAGTATATATACTATATATAAGAGTCAGCTCTAGAAGAGGCCACAATCGCATATCTCCAAAACTATACTAAAACGCTACCAGGGAAAATAAGGAACATACATTGCCGTGGAATGCTGGTCTCATATTTTAGTGCGGAAAATAGTAAAAAAGAAACAAATAAAAAAATGAAAATACAAAAATAGATTATATCTCAAGAAACATCAAATGAGCTCACAGGCCGGAAGAAAAAGAATGACATTATGTTTGGAACGCTGGTAGAACTTTCTTGGATAGTACAAACAAGAGAAAGAAAAAAAAAAAAAAAAAAAAAAAAAAAAATGTTTAATAGATTATGTAAATATGTTATTAGAGAGCCTCATTTTCGAGGACAACACCCACAGGTCCAAAACTAAATAGACTTTCACTGATTAAATGCTGCTGCCGTTTGTTTTTTACACCTAAAAGAAAAATACCGCCAAGGGTATATCCTGCGACCGATGGCAGGAGTCGGGGTCTCCGGCCCTTCCCGGGGAAACCTACGGGTAGTGACACTCAATTCCGCCTCCCTGCCGGATGCGGAGGAGGGGTCTGCGGAACCACCCGCTCTTTGGTATATGTGGGTGTCGCGGGGTTCCTCCCCCCCCGCCCCCCTACGGGGTATGGAAGACGTCCCCCCATCTCGGAGTCTGTCCCCCTTCGGGCTCGAGCCTCCTAAAGCGTCGGACTACCAATTTGCCCGTGTAAGTACCTTTACCAAAATAATATAGTATACATACTATTGCTCCCCAAGGCAGCCGGCCCCCCAAAAATAGCCAATTTTATATGTTTAAATTTTTTTTCTTTCTTCGTTCGTTTTTTACATATTTCCTACCAACAGATTTGTACCAAGGATCCCAAAAAATCGTTAGTTATCGCTCTCCCCAGTAGCTTTTGTAGTTTTCGAGATACTTTTTTAATATTTAATTTATTTTTTTTTACAGTTTTCCCTTGGGCAATACAATTTTGCCAGGATTCCAGCCAATGTATTTCCCTTTTTCCCGTAGCTGTTTGTAGTTTTTCCTGAGATCATGGAATTGTGGCCTTACTAGAGGCTGGCCATCATAAATATATATGATTATTATATATTATAACTATATTATATCATATATATATATATATTACTATATATATATATATATATATATATATATACTATAATAGTATATAATATATAGTATATATAATATATATCAGTAAGTCGTATATATGCTAATATATGGCGCAGCGTCTGGATTATCCGTCCATATGTTATTTAAAAACTATTAATGCTAGAGTAAAACGGAATACAACAGCTACCGGGATATGCTGGTCCAATTTTAGTGCTGAAAAAATGGTAAAAAAAAAAAAAAAATCTCAAAAACTACAATAGCTACAGCGAAAATGAATAGCATTTTTGGACTGCCGCACAAATAATGGATGTGGACTGTTTGCACAGATGAAAAAAAAATTTATTTGTAAAGCGTAATGTATATATATTATGTAGGGGGCTCGAGCCGACCGGGAGAAGCCCAGGGGGGGACCGTTTTCCCATTACCCCGTAGGGAGGGCGCGGAGGAACGCGCCCCGACACCCAAATACCCACAGACGAGCGGGGGTTCCGGAAAGACCTGCCTCCCCGAAGGGGGGGAATAAGTCCTACCCCGTAGTTCCTGGGAAGGCCGAGAGACCCCCGACTCCCATGCCATCAGTTGCGGTAATATCCTTTATGCTATGTGCCCTTTAGAAAAAAACAAAACAAAACACAAAACCTTAATGAGAAGAGTCTGCTATTTACTTTAACTGAGAAACCAATAAACAGGTCTCTAAAATAGTCGGCTCTTCTAATTCATATTACTTATACGAGGATTATTAACGAATAATTTTTCTTGTTTTCTTTTTGTTTTTTTAAACATTTTTCTGTGTGTAAATTTTTCAAGGGATTTCAGAAAAGTGTATTCCTTTTCGCTGTAGCATTACTAGTTTTTGAGATACATATGATAGTATATATATTTTTTTAGGGTATGTTCGTCTTTATTTACATTTATTTTCATATTACAATTTTACCAGCTTTCCACCAATATATTCCTTTTCACTGTAGCATTAATAGTTTTAGATACAGTAATCGACGGATAAACTCAGGACGCTGACGACTATATATATAATTATATATATTAGGATATATATATATATATATACTATCAATTACTATATATATAGTACTATATATATATATCATCATAATCATATACTATATATATATATATAGTAGTATTATAATATACTATACTTATTATACCTATATATATACTAATATATACTATATAAAAATATAAGATATATTATCATAGTAAATTATTATATATATATACTAGTATATATCAATATATATAGTATAATATAGTATTTAATATATAGCCTATATATATTATATAAATATATAACTATAGTATATTATTAAATTATACTTATAATTATAAATATTATATATATATATACTATATAAATAATATAATTTATATAGTATATATATAGTTCTGATACCTAACTTCTGTAATTGGGCAAAAAAAAAAAATGTTTTTGAAAAATTAATTCTGTAAAAAAAAAAGCCAAAGTTCATTTTCCACGATAAATTATAATATATCGGCATATAATAATAATAATAGATCAATATAATACATAATAAAATGAAATACATAATAATAATAATAATATAATAAACATAAAAATAATAATAATATTAATAATAATAATAATAATAATAATAATAATAATAACGTGGGGGCGCTATACAGTTGATAAACTATGTCTAATTGTAGTTACCACAATAGCCAATTGTATTTAATAAAAAAAAATTGTGAAAAAAGTGCTAAGAAAATGCTATTAGTATTATAATGATTTTTTCCCTACGATTATTCATTTAAATTTAAAAAAGCCAGAGTTCTGCCTCTGAACAAACTTATACTAAGAACCTACGCAACTAACGCCTTCTAAATTAAAACTGGACTGAAAATTCAGTGATTTGCAGAACTATGCACCGCCTAATGTATCGTTCAATGGCACGATCAAATTTTGGACTATGTTTGGATACGTCGCTAATTTTTATAATTCCCATTTCGTACGGGCAAATTTGATTTGCAGATTATAAGGGTAGGGTTTCCAATTTTAAAAGAATAACCAAGCGGTTTGTCCCCTTCATATACACAGACCACCTGTTGTAGGTATAGAACTTGCGAAGCGGTATATTTCACACACATGTCTTCTTGCTGTTCAAAATTTAATTGACATGTGTTGTAAAGGGTCTGCAACAATACTAGTTTGGTTGGACATTTGAATAACAGCTATTCAATGACGGCTTTTATTTTTTTTCAGTTAAATAATAAAAATCATTGGGTGTTAGTTTATAATAAGATGGCAAATTAATTTCTTTTAATATTTAATCCTATATTAAAAAATTAAAGAATAAAAAATAATAAATAGTTGCACCCTAGCTGCTAATTTGTCAGTAAAATGGTGGTTGCGCACGACGCTGCAACCAGGCGCACGCGAGGCCGCCTCGCTGATATATATACTGATACTATTATCTTATAATATATTATATATATATATATAATAGTAAGTATTATATATATATATATATATATATAATAGTATTACTATATATGTACGGCATATATATTTACATTTTTGCTATAAATACGAAGTATACTGTATCTGATATTATTTTTATAATACTGTATCTCTTCTTTATAGTATAATATATATTATATGCTATTAAGTATATATATGGTAGTAAGTATATATATATAATATACTATATATATATATTAGTATATATATTATATATATACTAGTATATACTATATATAGTATATAATATATATATATATATATATATAGTACGTAAGTAATATTATATATATATATAATAATATATATATATATATAATATCCTAACCCAAAAAATAAGGCCGTTACCAATCAATGATATGACGACGAAAGACGAAGATGACAACAAACAACAACAACAACAGACTCCGTATCCCATGGTACTCTATTTTACTGAACCTATTTTCTTACTTTATCATGTATACCGGTACTATATATATATATGAGCGTTATAGTAAATATAATAGTATATATAATATATATATATATATATATAATAGCTATATTACTGAGTAGTGAGTAAGTATCGAGGCTATATAATCTACTATATATAACTTTTTCATTCAGCGTACCAGGTACCCACTTTTCCCGATATCTATAATGTTGATCGACACATACCGCCATCCGAATTCCCGGGTCTCACAGAATTTGTTTTAAAGTCAAAACCTTAGACCCACCAAACGTATTTTACCTCAAATATAAACACCACATTAATGGGATAAGGCTAATAAACCGTTGAACATTAACCAAAATTCTCCGCAGTGAAGCTAAACCATGCACAACGTTTCTAACATACGCTAGCCATTTTTTCCAAGGTTGAAGAACATTACAAATGGAAAGATCACCATTATTTTTATGTTTACGTAACGGCGAAAAAGATGTCAGAAAAAACACGTTTAGTTTACTGACGACTAAGTACTAAAGGCAGTTTTGTTGGCTAACTAAACGCCCCCCCCCTCGCAAATGGTCCACGTCATCACCCTCCTCGTCACCGCGTATCCCAATGCTTTACAAGCTTTATAGCTTTATAAGTCGTTTGAGCACGGTCCATTTTTCAGACGAAAATACACTTAAGTAACTAAGATTCTTATATCACCTGAACATAAGGATACTGAAGAATATAGAAGGAAGAAGATGTTAGGCTGGATTGCTTAGATGCATGTTCACAACATCAGAAAACATTAAGCTAGAATGGATAAGAGTCCGTATATAACAGTTGTTGCGATAGTTGTAGTAGTAGTAAAAGTAGCCAGTAGTAGTCATTGTTGGGAATCTATTGCGGGCACAATAAACTATATTATATATTATCACCAATTAAATAATTTTGTTTAAAAGTTTTACCCCATTACACGAGCAATCGTACGCGATGGAAAAATAGATCTAAAAACTAAATTATTATCGACGTGCATAACGCTCGCAACATAACATGGAGGCCGTTGTCATTGTAAGAATGTGACATATGAAGAAAGAAAAGATTAACCTAAACCGGAAGAATACAGAACTTACAACAGAACTACGAGAAGAAAAAGGAAGGAAAGAAGAAGAAGAAGAAGAAAAAAAGAAAAGAAGAAAAAGAAGAAGACACAGAAGAACAGAAAGAAAAGAAGAGATGATGAAGGGGAAAGAGATGAAGGAGTATGAAGGGTGAAGACGAAGCGCGAAGAAATGAAGGAGATGAAGAGTAAAGAAAAATACACCACCCTGCCCCTACATTTCTGAAATCATTTTAAAAAGCTGGTAGTGGTAGTGGTAAGTGGTATCTATTATTAGAAGTGGGTAAAAATGGTTGATGTATTCATTAATGCCCCAAAGATGAGGCGGTAATTGGGCAAAGATAGGCTACATAGAAGAAGAACAGAAGATTATGAAGAGGGTTAAAGGATGAATTTATGAAAGGATGAAGAGGTAGAAGGGTAGATGCATGAAGGGTGAAGAAGTAAAAGAAAGAATGACGAAAGAAGGTGCTGAGAGAATTATCAATGTTAATGGATTTGCATAAAGAATTCTTTTAGTAAGTAAGTAGTAAGTAGTAAGTGTAGTAAGTAGTAGTAGTTAGTAGTTGAGTGAGTAAGGTTAAGTAGTAGTCGTTAGTAAGTGGTGGTAGGTAGGAATCACACGAGTGACAAGGATTGACATGATGTGACACGGGTAATTTGGCAAAAGCATAGCTAAAAAGGAAGAAGAGAGGAGAATAAGAATAAGAAAAAGGAAAAAATATGTCATAAAGAGCCTGGTGTAGTGAGTAGTGGTAGTAGTAGAATAACTTTTATTTATTTTCTAAAATATAATCACCACCTTGCTATTTCAAGCCCTATCATTTATATTCGCCATTACTTGTTTTTAAACACGCGACTAAATTACAAAGTTTTCAAGCAAGTACACACGTCGACCCAACAGTGAAGCTAAGTTTAAACACTAATCTTATTTCAGTATTCAACGTCGAAATGTCATCCTCGCCCTGTGATGCGGTCCATCTTCCTTCCAACATCACAGCGTATAACAGATTTATATCGTGATTATGCTTGTAACTTATGGCCTATATCGCTTTAAAACTTATTTTTCTAAACAAAAAGAAGCTGTGACATGAATCACGATATTTAGTCTTTGGAATGTTGTTATAAAAGGTTGTGCTCTCTCTACCTTACAGCAACTGATCAGCCCTTACACAGATATACACCTACAATGCAAGATCATATAATTCTCAGCGGGGTGACAAGATCCCAAGGAGCAGTGTTTCGTTCATATATAAAAGAAATTCTAGAGGCTTTTGAAAATATTTTCACAGGGATCTTTCATCACTTCGACATATTCACTACGAGGGCAAGGCCTTGTCTTTATGAAGTGTGGAAAGAAATTTCTTTAGTATATGTAAACACGACTGAAGATTGGTCTAATCTGTTAAAACATAAATTCAAATGATGGGTTTTCAACCTTGAAACCCTCCCCCATTAGTAGAAGTGTTGGTAACCAGCTATCACTGTTAAGAGCTTTTTTCCAAGATCTCTAAGACCATTCTCTTGTAATGGTCTTTTGCTCTACTTTCAACTGTGTAGTGAAAGCGGTTTGTATATCGAACCTAACATCTGTACGAAAACGCTCTATATTAATCGGTCTACACAGAATAAAATATCTGTCTGAGGCGCGTAAGAAAATATTAAAGCATTTGACTAGAACAACCTGAAATACTGGACTAAATTTATGTTACTGGTAGCGCCATTAATAATGCTGTTCAGGCAAATATTTAACATTTAAAAAAAAGTGTTAACAGACGATTATCTAAATCAGTTTTCGTGATCTTTCTTGAAAAGAAACAATTTCATAGAAGGTCGTTTAGAAGAACATTGGGTAGGATCTAATTTACATACGATAGATCTAGCCGTCTAAAACAGACATTGCGTAATCGGGCTAGAGAAACTTGTTTTACATACGTGCTAGGGGTGGTGTTTGAGGACAGTGAAAAATATTTGTGTGGCACAAACGATTTAAGTGCGGTTTAAAAATCTGAAGTCCTCATAAAGGTGACGTATTGTGTTGTAGGGAATATATATATACTTATATATAAGTATATTTATATAATACTATATTTATATATATAATATATACTATAATTATTATATAATATATATATATATATTACGTCTCAAATAATATGGCTGGTTTTGAAAATAGACGTAATAAAAAGATCAGTGATTATTTTTCAGATGCTTCAATCCTTACATCGATTAGCCGTTTAAAGCCTGGGTAATTTTTTTTTTGCTTTTATATCATGGTTCAAAGATAAAGTTTTTTTTTCACCTGAACCCTAAAGTATAACATAGGCCAGTAATTGAAGGATTTACAATATTATAGTTTATATTATCACTGTTTTATATAGTATAATAATATATATATAATTATTATATATATAGTATATGAATAACCTATACTAGAACCCTAAACAATACGATTCCCAATGTACGCAACCACAACAACCACCAACCAAGCAGACGTAAACGGTATTCAATTTATTCTCGACTCAGGCTGAATATACCTATATATACTATTATATATATTTATATATCTATATATATATATGATAATATATATATATACTATATTATTATAATATATGCATATTAATATGTATATATATAATATAAATAATTATACGCTAAGTCCCGCATGGTTTATATAAATAACTTATTAAGAAAACGGTTCATCTTTACTTTGTCCTTCTTTTTCCTGCCTGTTCCCAAAGATTGGGTGCTACGGGTAAAAGACTCGAGATGAGTCACTATATAGATATATACTATATTATATATGATAATATAATAATAGGTCAATGACATATAGAACAAATCTTAATACATATATAATAATTACAGGATTATTATAATTAATATTTTGTATTATAAGTTATATATATATGTTGGTTTAAGTGAACATCGGCAGTCATCGGACAGCGTTCATTTGACCCTTAACAACCGCTTAAGCCCCGGTCGGCAAGGTAAGGCGATGATGAACCACTGGTAAACTAGCACTAACGAGAATTTTAATATAATATCGGGTAATTTTACAGGGACCACGAAAGCGCGTTTGGGCGCTTTTCGGCGCCCCCACGACCCGGGGGGGTTGCCCGTTCACCGCCATCCTTGGCGGCAACGGTCGACAGACCCTTTTAAGCTTTGGAGTAAGCGTTTTCACCGAACTATCTATATTATCTAACTATATAATACATATATATAATATAAGAGAACTCCCCATCCTTTTTTTTTTCTTGTATATCTTATAATTTATATACTCTTGTAATACATGCAGATGTAATAATATAATAATAATAGTAGTTAAAATAACAATTCGTAGTATATTATATATATATTAATATATATTTTATATATATACTATATATACTATAATATATAATATATATAATATATATATATATAGTATATATTATATTATAATATGATATATATATATTATATAATAGTATATGATATAGTACTACTGAGAGTATTACATTATATGATCTATCATAGTATATATATATATAGTATATATATATATATATACTATATATATATAGTAGAGTATATATATTATATATATTAAGGTATTATATATATTCTTAAGTTCTATATATAGTATTAATTATATACATAATATAAGTATAATTACTACTATATATTATCATAGTATGATAGGATATTTAATATAATATATATAGTATGTTAATAGATATATACTAGTATAATATACTACTATATATATATACTAAATACTATATAGTAGGGTAATCATAGTATATATATATTATAATACATATATATATAGTATTTACTTTATTATACTATGATATTAGAGGTGGTAAGGCTAGAGGCGTGTCCGCAAGCCCGGTCGGGAGGGGGGCCTCACCTCTGACGACACCATTGAGACGGAAACGCCTGTAAGTCCAGCCTAATATAAAATATGTTCCAAATGAATGAAATATACTATATTGTATCCTGTTTATCATATTCAAATTGGTTAAAATGTAGCTATAAGCTCTTTTAAATTATATCTATGGTAACAATATAATCCTTATAATAAGTATAATAAAATAGCTATAAAGTCAATCTTTAAATAAAAAATGTTTAAAATGTTTGTTACTAAAAATATATATTATATTAATATATTACTATATATTTATATATCATATATATATATATTAGTATATATATTATTTAGTATAATAATATAGTATATATAAATGTATATATAAATATATATATTTAATATATTATATATATATTAATATATAGTATATATATATATATATATAATATAATATATATATATGTAGTAGTAATATATATCTATAATATTATAATAATATATATAGTTATATATTATATGTATACTATATATAAATAAAATTATATATTAGTATATATATATTTTATTTACATCTATATTTATATATATATTTAATATTTAAAATAATAATTAAGTATTATCATTTGATAATATATAGTTTATAAATAGTTTTTTATATAATTATAAGTAATATATTTTATTATTATTATTATTATTACTTATTATTATTATTATTATATTAGTTATATGTATTATTATTAATCGACGCGAGGCCTCTCGAAAAGACTATGAGATATCTCCCTTCTCGTGTAACTGGTCCGTAGCACAACGGAGTACGACGAGAAGTCGCGTGAGTTAAGGGTCGCTAGGATCGTATTCTAGTGACAAGATCGGCACTGGGATGTAAATCGAGATATGATAATTTAAATTGTGTGGTGTGTATGACGTCCGCGCGCATACGTCACTTGGTATTTCGAGCTAGGCGCGCGCGGGCGAGGCAGTCCAAGCCAACGGCGGCGGGTCCCCCGCAAGGGGACATCGCTTGGGAATGCCGCGGAACCCGGAAAATTAAGTACACTTTTTCCAAGTGGGGTACTTAATACACTTCCAGTGACCCTTATCGCCCACCTTCCAAGTGTGGCGCATCGTGTTCGACGGCGACCGAGCGGCTCGCGCCGCAGCAACACATCGTGGGCGCGGCCTGAGCAGCGTGAACGTACCTGTAAAAATAAACGATAGTAAGTAGCTTCAATGGTAAGTGAAGGTTCGTGCTCATAAAGTAAGTAGCCGTCATGTAAGTAAATAGCTCGATCATAAGTAGCCTCATGTAAGTAAGTAAGCATTGTGCGTGGCTACGCCGCGCACATGGGGGTTAGTAGGGACGTAGCGGGGGAACGAAGGGGGGTAGGAGAAAAAGAAACATCCATGTATATCACGAGAATGCGTCAGCGCTATTTGTGCTCAACGGCAACATACATGGCGAGATCCAATAGAAAGTGAGGTTCGCCGCGCCAGGGGTTGCAAACAACCCAGGGTAAAACGGCAGGTTCGACAGAAATTGTAAGCACCAAATAAGAATAGCCGCGGCGGGACCCTCCGAAAAAATTGCTTCAACCTCCTTTCCTGAGTACCATGGGGGCACGAACGGCCACCAGCTTTCTTGGGATACTTTCATAGTTAGACTGACTGATCATGGTGCCGTCCGGCTCCTAGATCACGCATCCAACTTTTTCCTTTCGCCCGTACTCCTTGTTAAGCTGTCATCAATGTATTGAGTGACCACGCACCGACTCATCATTGTCATGAAAAATTTGTTTGTTGGTTAGTATAGTTGAATGGTTTCTTAGGGTTAGCTAAGTATCAAATCTACTCAAATCTCAAAATGACATTTATAGGCTCTTTATTTTGATTTTACAATCTGATTTTACATTTTGCTAATAGTCTAAGATCAAAACAAATAAAACTATTAAAGTAATGTATATACACATTAACTTAAAATAGAAGTTATAAATATTTAATAATTCAGTCATGAGGACAAGTCTTCAAACGAAGTCTCTTAATAAATTGATGAGCGCGGATACCATGCGTTATCCCCGATATATTAATGGTTGGTGTTGTGCCGAACAATATTACCCTGGGGGTTTTCCGCCATTACCAAATATTATTTTCTCACGTACCCCGAACCAATCTTCCGGTACCTTCAAGGTACGCGTAACCCAGTTGGGAATCGCTGGCTCTCATAAGGACGAGCGGGGGGGCTTCGTCCCCCCCTCATTCCCTCCATCGTCTCGAGCATAATGGGCCAAAAAAAAAAAAGACTAAAACTTTCCGATGAATAAAAAAATAAAAAATCTTTCTAAAATTTTCCGCAGAATCAAATATATAATTTTGTTTTACTGTAGGTGGTGCCGTTCTCTAGTTACATGTTTCCCTTTTGTAGAAGTCTACATATTTAATACTCTTATATATAGATATAATATATATAGATATTCATATCGTACTATATATAAATATTATAAGTATCATTATATATGATATATCTATATATATATATATATATATAGAGTATATATATTATATAATATATATATATATATATATATATATATATTATATAAGTAATATTATAGTATATAATAATATATATATATATATTATATTATATTATTATATTTATATTTATATATATATATATATATAAACGTATATATATATTATATATATATATATGTAATATATATATATATATAATATAATATATATTATACTATTATATATAATATAGTATAATAATATATATATCTATATATATATATACTATATTTATTTGTTTAAAAAATAAAATAATATTTAATATATATTATGTATAATATATATAATACTATTATATATATATATATATATATAAATATTAGTATATTATATATATATAATAATATTATATATTATTTATATATTACTTTAATATAATCTATTACTATATCATATATATTATATTATATATTTATAGTATATATTATATATAATTTATATTTTATAAATATTTGATATAATATATAATTTAATAAATTAAAACTAATTTAATTTAGTTACAGGAAGGAGGAGTAATTGCTGTTCTTTTAGAGTTCTAAAATGTTAAATTTTGATTGTCATACGCTAGTTGTTAAAAAAAAGATTAAGTAGATGTGCGTCGGAAGAAAGAAACCTCTTTGTTATTTCTTTTAATACTGTAGAGAGTGTTTCATAACCTTTTAAGCTCGGACCCACCAGCCAGAAATGCATAAAGTTTCGTACCTCGCGACCCGCCAATTACACCAACTATATATAAATATTTAATATATAACTATATATATTATATATAATATTTAATATATATATTTATATATAATATATATATATATATTATATATAATATATATATATATATATGGACGAATCACGTTCGAATCTTAGAATGGGGATAATTAAGAGACTTCCCCGTAGTTGCTTTATTGTGCAGGGAGATACAAGAATATGTATTGTGTCATTACAATTGGGTTGAGTAATGAATGGCATATATATGAGCGTTAGACTATAATAATAAAACAGATAACTAATAGATAACATCAATAATATGCCTATCCTGAGATTGACCTTTGTACCGAGCTTGTTAAAGGGTATCTCCAAATTCGTGGGCAGTCTCACTGAGGTGCTTGAGGCTCTCTACAAGACTTGCGAGTTGATTGAATGGGTTACTTTCGGACCCAGGACATCCAATACAAGCATCGTTTTGTTGTAGCAACTGACCTTCTTGGGGGAGAGGGAAGAGGCGGTAAACACTTGAAATTTCAATAATGAATTCATCTATTAAGCAGACTACCATTGATTCAAAGTGATATGCATCGAAGACTGTGCATAGAGCCTTTAACAAGAGATGCTACACTCGTAGACACTGCAAGCTATTGTCTCACAAGGATCTAATCGTTAATTTCTCACCTTAGAACGGTGGCCTCGAGTTGCAAAAAGGATCTTGTTAGGAATAGGGTGAGGCCCCTAGTCCGACTTCCACCGATAGATACTTTCAGCCTCCTGTCGATGATAACTGAATAAAGTGGGAGGAAGGGGGAAGAACAGGTGAATACTCTTGTGGAGGAGAAAGAATACATATGTATGAATTTCAGTTTTTAGAACACTTTGGTTTACCTAATCATCCCGTATAACGTATTCTCTCTATTTCTCTAAGGATATTTACCATGGTTCTCATCTTTCTCTACTTCTTTTATTCCGCGTTTTTCTTGCGTTCAGGCTTCTCAACCGACAAAAATTTTGACATTCCTTTTAATTTTCACTACCCCTATTGCCTTTATATATAATGCGCATCTGCGTTGGTATTTTAACGCTTTATTAAGGTCGGTAGGATCTGGTGAGAGTTTTTTTACCTGTTTGTACTGTGACTCTTCACCAGTAATATTTATGCATCTTTTAATTTAGGGGAACGAACACAGACTTCTGTTTCGTAAGATCTAAAGTCCCTCTGAGAGCGTTTGGCGCCATGAGTCCTGCAAGTTTTATCGAATATAATTATCATGTGATTTTTGTCTCTGGAGGAGGGCTAAGCAGCCGTAGAATGTTTATATCTTGCCCAAACATCAATTTACTGGGACAGATGCCTGATTCTGAGATAGGAGCACCGGAGTGCGAAAACGACGAATGGTAAAACATTACACACCCTTGACTCCATGCCGCTCAGCTACATGGTTCTTAACTGGTTGAATCATTGCTATGGGTCTTCTGTTTGCTGTTGCTAAAAGCGGTGAATTAGCTAGCGGTCGTTGTTATGCATTATTCTAACAGGTTTTACACACACTTCAATAAGTGTGATGTAAAATTTTCCCTCCCTTTGTCGGTGATGAGGTTGCTGCGGAACTCCACAGCATCGGAGATTAGCTGATCTTAATTATGTTTTATACATTTTTCTTTGGTGATATCCTTTAAAGGAAATGGCCACACATAATGGGAGTATCTATCAATGGAGGGTTAATAAGTACTTTATACCTCTACAGACAGGTTTTTCAATATATCACACAGTTTAAATCTGGAAACTTGTAGGAACTCTTTGTGACTTCCCGTAAATAGGTTTATGCTACGCCTGTCTTTCTGATTCGCAATTTGAAGGAAATTCTTACAAGTGCCTTCACTCTTTATGCATATTAGAAAGCGACGTCGGTCAAAATTAGGTCTACAGCCATGTATTATGCAGGTGCCTTGGAGATGCGTCATCCGTATATATCATGCTATAGTTGATCTGGGTAATGACTCTGCATAATTTAGTGAGGTATCCACGTATAGAGAGATTTCATTTTCTTGAACCAGAAGGGTTGTTTCTTTATCTACAGAATTGTTTTCTTTATTTTTAAGCTAAAATAAAATTGTGAAGCGTGGGACTGGACTTTCGTTCGTTGAGCTTATTGACTCCTCAGTACGAAACGATAATTCAAATGAGCCTTCATTATGAGCGCTTGAATTAAGTTTATTCGATGTTCTCAGTAAGAATGACCGTTTTATTATCAAACTTGCTTAGTTGGCGATTTTTCACGTTATTTGGGGAATTCTTTTTTCTTTCCAATTCTTATTCTCTTCTTCCTTCTCCCCCTTTTGGGCTTAAGTCTCTTTTTTTTTTATGAGAAATATTCCGGAATTCTGTTGTTTACAGTTGGTTAGTTGAGAAGAAGGTTACATTCTTCCTTTTGAATGCGACCAGCAGCAGCGGGGTGGGTTTTTGTTTTTGATTCGCGTATGATAGATGTGCTTGAGCTGTCGGAGAGAGTCTTGAATATGTTTATATACTCGCGGTTGTAAAAATTCGAACAGGGACTCCGAATGCGTGTGGAGTGGGAACTTTGCTGCTTGATTGGCTCAGTGTGCCGCAGATGAGGACGCAAGTCACAGCCGTGGTAGAGAGAGGTGTGGATTTTGTGGAGGTTTTTCGCGTTCGGTCAGTGTCCATTTCCGTGTTCTTCGTAGTTTGATCAACAATTATGTGATGTTATTTAATTGAAAAAAATATTGTCTCGTAGATGGAGGTTATTCATTTTTGTTATTAATTTGCAGAAGACAACTTTTGTGATACTCGTAATGAAATTGAAGACTTCTGATTTTCACCGAATTTTAAATTTATTTGGTCGTCATGTTCTTTATATTGTTTAGAGCTCTCTCATTTGGGTCTCTATATTAATCCTTTTATTTTTAGGAGATATCGTACTTCTTGAAGACTTTCGTTAAGCAGACTAACAGTCGATTTGCTTCGTCACTTTTTCTTTCTTTAATGGGCGAAGAGAAAATTGACCTAAAAAGGCAATTGGATGGTCGTCTGCGACAGTAGTGGATAAAATAACTCAGCTGCAGATACATTGGTGGTATGTATGATAATTTTGTAGTGGAATGGTGCCCGTTAGCAAGTACAGAAGGCATTTTCAACAGCAGTTTAATATTTTCGAAGGGCTTTTCTAGGTTGGAATTCCAAAGACGCGGAGAGTTGGGAGTAAGCGTGTTTTACTGTTAAAAACATATTAGGGGCGCCTGTTGTTCAATAAATAAAGGGACGGCTGCTAGCGGTAAAGCTTACTCGGCACCAGGAAAGATTTAATTTCTTTGAGTGGTCTGGGCTTTTTGGGGTGTC
>JABUQX010099594.1:10000-31773 GCA_015478945.1 Trachelipus rathkii
GAAAAGGGCGCCTGCAGTGAAGTGTGTATCATGTAAAAAAAAGTCTAATCGTGTTAGTACTAATACTGGAATAAAGTACTAATACTCGTAAAGTACTAAACAACGAAAAAGAAAGGTTGAGGGACAAGACCAATGAACAAGGTTTGAACCATGTCTTGACATGCTACCGAGATCGGACGAGGGTTCAACTTGTTTCATGCATCTTCCCATCGCTGTTTTTAGTTTCTACCCATTTATGAATAGAATTTTAAACGCATGTCAGTAAGGAAGGGTCTGTTCGAGAAGGCGCTCTTACTATTGGTCAAGTGCACGCCCACTTGGCCTGCCTCATGCCTTCCATGAGGCTTTTTTGGGCCACTAATCCCTCTAGTCACTTTTATAGACCTATTGCCCGTATTAATGCTGGTTTAATCCCCTGAGGGAAATAATTTAGGGGATTTAAAGGGAAATAAATGGTGCTTTATACGAAGGACCGATGGATAGCAAGGGAGCGGGGCACTATAGCACTTGTGGTCTCCAATAGATACTTTAATTATTTTATTGGGTCATTTAAATTAAATTTGAGTTTTCAGCTCCACCAACTCCGTAAAAATTATAACTTCATTGACGATAATCACAATAAATGAATATAAAATATTTGTCCCTCCCTCTATAAAGGTAAGTTATATTTAATATAAAAATTACAATAGAAACATTCGTAAAACCTACAAACATTCGTTACACCATAAAAGCAAGTTATATTCTAAAAGTAGAAATTAATATGCATGTTTACAAATAAGTCTTCATAGTATTTTTCATTTCCAAAAATATATGGCACTACAGCAGTTAATGATATGGTGGTGACCTTGGAGCAATTAAATTCTGATCTTTCTGGTATTCCTAATTTCTAACTGCTGCTTGAAAAACGTAGTTGTTTTTAATGACTGAAAAATTAAATTCAATCTGGTGTTTACCTGGCCCCCAGCCTTCCACACAAATACATCATCATAGAAAACATGCAACACAAACATTCTTCTGCTTTTAAGAGTCTTGTCATTTCCTATTGGAAGGATCAAATGATCAAACTAAAATAGTGCCCGGTAGCTCAGCGGTAGAGCACTCTCCCAACTTAGCGAGAGACCCAGGTTCGCCATTGGTCGGGCGTGTGAGGGTGAGCCGTTCTCTTCTTGGCTCCGTCTTGCTCAGACATAAAAGTTAAGCACACCCCCTCGTAGATTAGGCCTCTGCATGTGAGTGGTGGTGTTAACTGTAAAAAAAAAAAAAAAAATAACTAAAAAAAAAAAAGATTCTAATAGAGTTGGGTATTTTCTGAGCGAATCCTCCAGAAAACTTTCAGTAGACAACAAAATATCCCAGTTTGCTTGATCCTGATAGTTGAGAGATGACGACCCTTCGTTCTTGCTTTACATTGGAAGATACATTTCATCACATTAATACATTTCATACACCACTACATCACTGTTTCTGGGGTGGTTCCAACCTGCGTAACAAAAATCTTCCTTGCAAAGGATGACTTTTCGTCTTTTAAACACTCGCACTTTTTGTCGAATCTCCCCCAATCTCTTTCCAGCATTCGAACGCTAATAATGATTTCATCACTCCTCTCTATAAAAATATCACTGCTATACAACGGACGCTGCTCTTCGAAACTCTTCTCGATTCTGGCAACCCTCCTCCTCCTCCTCCTCCCTCCTCCTTCCTCCTCCTCTACGCCAAAATATCACGCCTCCTTCCTCTCCTAGGATGAAGGGAAGAGAGGAGGTTAGAGAAGAGGGAGGGATAAGTCAAAGTAAGTGAGCCTGCAAAGAAACCTGTAACATCTTTATTGTAACTCATTCGTTTTATTTGAGAAGAAGAGCTTTAAAAGAATTTATCCTTATTGACATCAAGGAGGAAGATCAAGAAAGGAAGCATCAAGGAAGCGATTGGACATATTTACCTTGATTGATTGTATGGTGACTTATTGTTGTGATTTCATATCAATTCTTCAGAATTAAGTAACTTTATATTTACCAAGAATAAATGACTCAGACAAGCACACACACACACACACACACACACACACAAGCCCATTAATCTCATCATTTATTTCTCCTTAATATATAATATATATATAATTATATATATTATATATTACAGTATATATCTAATATATTTTAATTACAGAATTATACTTATATAAAAATTAAAAAAAACAAACGTTGGGAAAGTATATTAATATATTAAGAGTATAATAATAAATAGAATATATTTGAAAGTAGTAAACTAATTTGATTAAATATAGTATATTATAGAAATTTTATATATATTAATATTATATGATATTATATATTTATTATAATTTTAAATACATGTGCGCAACCCAGTTGGTGAAATTTTAGAATAACTTTGGCATTACATCATATATAAGTCCCAAACCTCTCTTTATTCCTTTTGAAATAATAATTCATATAAGAAATAAAAGCTCGAGAATATTAATAATATATTCGAACACCAATACCATTCTTCACTAGCACTAATTTTCTAGGATACTTCTATATTAATAGATTAGATATTTTCTTCATGCCCAAAGAGCTAAAAGTTATAATAAATATAATATAAGTATCACTATCCATTATAGTTTGTTATCATCCAGCAAATTGCTGGAGGGGAAGAGTCTCGCTTAATAGTTTATCCCAATATACTTACACGTAGTAAATTATTATTAAACAAAACCTAAGAGACACTTTGTATTTTTTGGTACCACGTTAGATTGTGATTCCTCCATTATATTTCTATCTGTTTTGGGTTATTTTAAATAGATTTTAAATAATTTTCACTCATGCCTAAAAATTATACTAAAACCATATATACACCTATATCTTAACATGTACACGTATGAATGTATTAAGTACTAGACTGCATAATAGTTTTCCATGTAATTATATACATACAATACTTTTAACTAACTTTAATTTTCATAATAACAACTCAAATTAATTATCTATTAATATCACCTCTGCCTTATCTTTCTTAATGATATTATTTTCCTGTTCAAATCGTAAGCAAATCACACTATCAACTAATATACCTTTCTTTTCAATACCTCATTTTATATTTTATACCCATTCTTCTCACGGTGTCAATAATCGAAATATTTCTTTCACGAATATAATGAAACAAAGTATCATGTAATCACACTATTAAGAAAATACCATCCTATGTATACAGTAATCACCATTATGAGTCTTACGCATTACTATATAAAATATACTATTACTATGTAGGGAATAACATAAAGTCCTCTAAATCATGTCTTAACATCTTGTAGAGTGTGAGTAAACCATGTTAGCTCTAGTTGAACTATTCGTATGATAGAAAACTTTTGATATCATCAGAGTCAATTATAAATTCTATTATAATTAAATATTAATATTTTCATCACCAATATAGGGAATAAACATAACATTTCAATAAATAACCGCATTATCAATATAACTTCAGAAGTCCATTATATCTACGCCTTACCTATCCGGAACAGCACTCAGCTAATTTAGAAATTTAACTAAGTAATGTAAAATTTCGAAAATTTCCTGCAATGTGATTTAGAAAACCATCTTAATATTTCAAAATATAGCTAACAATGTTTTTAGAAAAAATCGATGATAATGACAGAAACATAAAACAAATTCGTGCCAAGGCACGGCATTGAAGACCTAGAATATTAATAAGAAATTGCAAGTAAGATACTACATAATTAGAAGAAGATTTAGTATAAGAAGAAATGTTTAAATACAGTATTTACGTGAACATCAATAACCCTAAAATGATAGGTAGAGATTAATATATATATATATATATATATATATATTATATAGTATATTAATATGATATATATATAATATTACTATAATTTATTATATATTTAAATATATATTAACTTATTGTCTATATTCTATATTTACTTATATATATAATATTAATTATAATAGAAGATAAAAAAATCTATTTTTATTTGGCATATATGTTTTATTTGAATGTTTTCTTACATGGATGCTGCTTACAACATAGATTTAATCGGTCCAAGTCCTTACACACATGCCAGTTATCTTCGTTATGAGATATAATATACTTTTTTTCATTCCTCAACTCCGTCCAAGTACAACGAGGAGCAGTTCTTCCCTGCACACCAATAATATATTAGTTTTGGTCAGATATCATTCACGGAAAGAAGTTTTCAAGCTGCCGATAAATTATGATAATCTATCGAGCTAAAACTGAACAATCTCTCCACAGCCGAATTTTTTTTAACAGTTTAAAATGTATAATATGCCTCGTATAAATATAATGGGCTGCAGTAACATAATCGGTTAACATTATGTATACGCAACTGTTTAACATTTTGGTCCCAATAGGAATACTAATTTACACTTGCAATCATGAATATAAAACCAATAATATTGGTAGGGTTCCAAATAGGTTCTAGGTTTCTATCGTACTCTGCCATTTCTATATCCATAATATCGTTATCTAGATATTTAGAGAGGCTAAGAATTTCTGTCATTCATTGATCCACCCCGACTGATAACTATTTCCCAAATGAAATACACTTTGTATAATGAACGGTCATTCACCCATGTTGCTGCAGCGATGGTGACGACACAAAGGTTATGCGGGAAACGGCAGAAAAACGGTCGTGAGATTCCCAATATCGATACGATATCATTAATACGAAGAAAGATCGAAGAACCTCGTCGAAATGGATTCTTGCCAGAGACACACTGGTGTGTGTGTGTGTAGGTGTGTGTGTGTGTGTGTGTCTAGGTGCGCGCACGCGTGCTTATGTGTGTGTGTGTTTATGTGTGTGAAAGATAGAAAGAAGAAAAATAAGTGGCTCAGAAATACGTTGAAGGAGATCCTCCTCTTCGACGCGGCCTCGATGAAAATTATTCATGGAGTATCGCGTCATCGTGTGGCATTAACCTGCCAGATTCAATTCGCTCTTTAAGAAAGAACGAACGCGTATTGACACGAGCGGGAAGACGTTGAAAAGATGGGGAAATCTGAGAGAGGGAGTGTCAGTGTATGTCATTTTGTGACATTGCAATTAGTTTTTAGAGAGTCTTTGGCAGTTTTCAATATATATGTTAAAAAAAAAAACAGATCGTTTTCTGTAGCTCACAATTTCAGCTTCCTGTTGAATAAGATGAATATCACTCACCAGTAAATGCTGACCCAAAATTAGCACTAATTCTACCCACGAAGACAAAATTAACCAAGCTGAGATTCCTTGCAATGATATGTAAGGTATAGGAATAAAGAGAACGGATATGGTCATAAGTAAAATAGAAACTTCAAGCCAATTTTCGAGAGACTTACATAACTTTTAGTTTTCCAAGGAACACTGAACTGTGTCACTCTCGCAAACTCCGACTACATGATACTACACACACACACACACACAGATACACACCATATTTTTTGTATTGGGCCTCCCCAAAAGTTTGATGCCTCAGCGTTGAGTGAGCAGCAAATTTTGATATGCCAAGAGCAAAATGAGCATATGCGGGGAGAGTGGGGAGGAGAAGAGGGTGTAGAGGTGGGGTGTGGGGGTAGGGGTGGGGTTAGTGTGTGGGTTATAGAGAGAGGAAGTCTATAAGGGTGCCGACGATAAGAGAATTGTACCGAAAAAGAGTAAAATGTAAGTTGTGAGAAGAGAGAGATAAAAAATAGGAGATAAGAAATATATGAAATAGTAGTGGCGAAAGGAGAGGAGAGGAAAAGAGAGAAAGAGAGAGAGAAAGAGAATCAGAAAATAGGGGAGATGAGAGAAAGAAGAGGAATAAGGGGATAAGGAGAGGAGTAGAAATGTAATTGGGTGAAGTTTGAGAAGAGAGAAATATGGAATATAATACGGAAGACTAGAGAGTGGAACGACGGTGGGGGTGTTTCATTAACGGGGCACGGTTTAAGATAACTATGAATAAGCTGAAGGGTGGCCCCGATCCGTTAGGGAGCTTAAAATCAGGCGGACATGCACGGATAGAAGGTGAGTGGGTGACACATGCATAAAGCACGATGAAAAGGCAGCTAAAATATAGAACTAAATGATAGGAGTGGTAATGACAATATAAAAGTAATATAAGAGTTAAAATAGAATTGCATTTTAGCATTCTACGATAATAACAATTAGTGGTAGGTTGAGCCGAGTATAAGAAGACATTATTAGTATGGAATTACCCCGGAGGTGGATGAAAAGAAAAAGTATTTATTTGGAAAATTGACAATAACATTGATATTTGCAGTACATCAATGGTGCGAGGAAGGGGTGGCCCCGCCGGGTTGCGAAAACAAAAGAGATAAATACCTTTTTCGACTTGGCATGTTAACAATTGGGGGCTGTCGATTGTAGCACAAGTGTAGTTATTGGTCCATTGGATCCAAGATAAAAACTTTCACTACCCTGATATGCTTTTGTGAATTGGAATGACTAAGAGGAATATGCGAGGAATGCGGCTTTGGAATGAATTCGGTGCTGATGGGTTCCATTTACGTCAAGAAAAGTGTACACCGCCGCAGACTGTGTGCTTCACCTATGAAAGGAGACTACAGAACTGCGTGAACAGAAAAAGTGGGGCAAAAGGAAAACAGCAAAAGCAACACTACAAGCAGAAAGGACTGCCCCTTTACAGATCAAACCAAGGCAGGTTAGATTCTAGGTTAAGTATTTGTGTAATTCTGTGTATTTGTTTATCGTTGTGATGTGTGTTCAGTCTGTCTCTAAAACAAGATCTGGACTTTAAAACCCCGGTAGCATTCTCATAAAACATTAAACCGTTGGGTTATCTAATGTACCGGACGTTTCCAGAGGGAGAGGTTTAGCATTTCCAATTTTTAAAGTAGAAAGTATAAATATCAACCCTGTGTTAGCGCATTTAGAAGCGAAAGTTTATGCTCCCTGAACGAACTTTCCTTTGTTTGTTTACTGTGGTGTATGACCATACTTAGTGCGGAAATGTATGCTAGCACTAAATTGGATAGAACCAAAATCTTTTTATTCCATGTAAGGCAAGCAATACAATGACTACTACTTTAAAGTTTTAGACTCGACATGCAAGGTTTTGTAGTATGAGATTTAATAATCGTGTTTTTTGAGGTGTGAGAATAGTATATCAGTTTATTCGCCTAATCTAATTTCTTCCTACTCAGTGAGGTGAGATCATGAATGATATTAAGAAACCTTACTATTAACCTTCTCAAGAATACTAATACGATATTTATGGAAATTAGAATACTGGCAGAGACAGCGAAAAAAACAGGACTATTAACCCTAGCAATATAGTTTCTATAACTTAGAGCACATCCCAGATAAATATAAGGTCGAGTTCGAGAGAAAAACATGCTTAAAACCAGTTCGCCCAGTTTACTAAAAACAGAATGTTAACCGATTAGTTACTGCAGCCCCATTATATATTACGAGGCCTCATTATACATTTAAAAAACTCCTTACCTAAAGATTACGAAAATATAATTTGAATCGAGTTCTTAGCCTTGCGATAGTTTCATACTTATCGCGCCTTGTGAAGAAATCCTTACGTGGGATTGATCCTGACCAAACATTGTAGTTTCAGGGAGGACTTGCCTGTAGTGTAACTCGGACGGAGTTAGGAATTAAAAAGTATATTTTACTATAACGAGATAACTGATTGGAAGGACTTACCAATTAATCTTATGATTTCTAAGCAGATTTTAACGCAAATAATATATATATATTAATATATTATATATAATAATTATTATATTAAATATATATATATATATATATTATATATATTATATATTATAATATATATATATTCACGGTCATATTATTATTATTATATTATATTATTACATATTATATTATTATTATTATTTATATTATTATATATTTTATTATATTATATTATTATTATATTATATTATATATTATATTTTATTATATTATTATATATATTAGATATTATCTTTATTAATTTTGTTTGTTTCAGATTAAATATGTGTTTATGTTATTGTTTTGTCAAAGATCTTTTTTCTACATTGTTAATTTAAGAATATAGACCTCCTTTATATACATATATTATCAGTTTAGTTTCTATAGGCCTAATCCTTCTGTAAACATGTTTATCGCGGTCGGCATGTTAGCTTGATTATATGATTTCTGAGTTATCTATGCGGTTATTTTATCTTGTTCTTTCTAATGATTGGGCGGAAATATTTATCTATAGAATTATGAGACTGTTTCATATACAAAGTTTCTTCAGTAGGATATTTTTTCAAATATACAAAAGAAGAGTCTTTCACACTCCCAAAACTTCATAATATTCGACTTTTTTATTCCCGAAGCTGGTATCTTTTATATTTATTCAAGAAACCTAAAGGTCTGATCGTAATGCAGATTCGACGATAGTGTACATTTACACCTTTGTTCATTTCTGTTGAGAGATCCTCTTTATTGACACCTGAGAATGAGTAAAGCGAGTATGTGATATCTGATTACTATCGATATCTCATAGTGAAATATCCATTAGAAACAAAGGCAAGAAGACTAGAATAGAATAGATGTCTGTATTTCTCCAGTATTGCAAGTGTTAAAAGTATGATGTACGTAGATTACTTAGCAAACCTCTCACTAACACATTCATACTACAAATGGTTCTGTTACATTCGCATGAGATATTACAACCTTTATTAAAATAAAGAAGAAATGAATTTGCACACAATACTATTCAATACTATGAACGAAATGATATACCTATCTAGCCCATGATTTGTTTTATAAATTTACACTTAATATGGGGAAACCTGATATAGAATGCTTAGCAGCTGCTGAACGACAACTAATGTTGACTTATTACTTCGCTTGGCAGAAGAAATCAATCTATAGGCTGATAGTATGAAGAATGGGTTGGTGCCTCTCGAAATATTTATTCCTACGTTATTATTTCAAAAGGAATAGGAGTTTGGAGACTTATATAGAAAATGCACACTTCATCCATGGGTTTCTGCCAAATGTAAAATTATATTAATTTATTTTTTATATTAAATTTATAGGTATTATAATTATATATATATATATAATATATATAATATATTAGTAATATTATATAATTATATATATATATATATATATATATATAATAGTATTATATATTAATTTATTATAATATAAATAATATATTAAAAAACTTGGTTCATAATAACATTTTAAAAATATCTGTATGTAAAACAACATTGTATATCTCGTAATATCTATAATTATATATATAATATATATATATATTTATATATGTTAATTAGATTATATATATATGATATATTAATATATGTATATAATATAGTATAATATTAAAAATTGTGTGTAGGACTTTTTATGAAGTCATAGAATGTTTATGTAAAACACATTGTAAATCTCGTAATATATATAATATCTTAGAAATTTAATATATATATAATATTAATGATATATATATTATATATATATATATAGATTATATATATATATATTAATTATATAATATATATAATATTATATATTATATATATATAATATTTTCTTATAATTCTTCAGATTTGGAGCATATGCACTTTTACACTAGAAATTATTTTTTTTATAAATCTGTTTTACTCATTTTTCTTACTATGATAAGTTCATACATAAGCACATTTTTATTTTATGTTTAGCAAAAATTATATTCATTATGTATGTTTATGGAAGAAGAAAACAACATGTATTTAGCTTAAAAGACAATAATTGCTTAACGCCAATGTCTATTTTATTAATATTAAGTATTATTAAGAGTTAAAACAGTAAAACAGGAGAGGTGAAGGGGTGGGACCCCTGCGTGGCTGTTTGTTGTTCCTGTTTACTTCCCCCTCCACATTTAAAGTCCCCTTAAATCATGTATTTTCGTGAGAAATTTGACACTTTTTTCTAGAAACAAATGTTTTAAAAAATGTTTTCAAAAAAAAAAGTGTTTCAAAAAAAAAAAAAATGTTTTTCAGAAACAAAAATGTTTTCATCAAAAGAAATGTTTTTCGAAAAAACAAAAATGTTTTTTGAAAACAAAAATGTTTTCAAAAACCATTTATGTATCTAAATACATAAATGTAAATCTCTATCCTCAATATGAATTAACTTTAACTTAATTTTATCTATACTTTAATTTAACTTTTAACTTTTTTAATGAAACAGCCTTTCTATAAATAAAATACTGATTAAATAAAAAAATGTTTAAGATATATATATTCACGAACTCAAAATATACTCTTCTTCTTTCTTTCTCTTCTTCTTCTTCTTCTTATTCTTCTTTTCTCTTCAGTTTGTTTCTTCTTTCATTTCTTCTTCTTCTTATTCTTCTTCTTCTTTATCCTCTCTTCACTTTTTCCAGTAACCAAGATGAGTCATCAAAGCTGGCATCAAAAATGATCGATCAATTGAGACAACATAATTGTAGTATCAAGTTGATGGCATCAAAGCTGAGTATCAATTGAGGGTATTCAAATTGAGTCATCAAACTGATGTATCAACGTGAGCATCAAGGCCTGAGGGGAAGGCTATCAAAGTTGAGTCAAATAGTATTAAAGTTGACAGTCAAATATCAAGTTTTGTTGTGTGTTGTTATGAGTGCGTGTTTGATGTAATATTTTTGTGTTGTGTGTTATGTATAGTGTATAATGCTTGACTTGTAGGATATATATATATATACAGACTCCAATAGGCAGAACCTACTGACTCATGGTAGGAACAGTTCACTACAAGAGGTATGCTTAGAAGATACATACGATGTGCTCGATATCCACTCTAACCCCTCACGACTTATAGCAGCAAGGTCAATTTCAGGCCTTAACCGTATCAAGCCGTAATCAGCAAACCGAATCATCAAGTCAAAACATCAAAGAGGTAACTACCTAAAGGGATAAAGGAGCCGTAATTAAAGGATACACGTACAAAGCGCACCATTTACCGTAGTAATGCTAAAAAAAAGCAGGGAGTCTCTCTCTTCCCCTCATCTCTCATCTCTCTCTCTAATATATAATATATATAAATGTAAAAAGTATTATAATAAAGATAATATAAAGTATATATTTTATATAATATAATTATATTTAGTATAATATACAATTACCTTACGATAAACCATGTTTTGGCTGCGGTTCTACCTGGTTCCGAATGTTATAGTCCAGAAAAAGGTAGCTGAGAATAAGAAATACAGAGGACGCAAAGCAAAATGACTGTACGCCAGGTGCGGGGCGTCCGGTGCGCCAGACTCGTTTGAATCCAATCGACAGGTACGTGACCAGGAAACGCTCTACCACCCGAAAACCCATAATTGACCCAAAAAACGTCTTAATACGCCAAAATAACGTGTGAAAAAAATGTTGCAACAGTTGCAAAATTTTCGTTTGCAACATTTGAACTTGATGCAACATTGATGTTGGATATGGCAAAATGACCCATCAAGGGGTAGAGTAATACCTAATACTAACTCTTGTTAGGAGTGATCGATTCCGTCGTAAACTACAGAAATCGACACTGTGGAGCGATGTATTTACTATCGATGCTTATATCAGATATTCTGTCACAAAATATATACTACTAGAAAGGTAAGAAAAAGTTGAGAGAAGGACATAACTCGTAGAAGGAACCAACCTAGTCACATTTCTGATTATGCACAAATCGATCTCCATACCTTATAACCGGAGTAGACCTAATACCGGGTGTATGCAGATACGGTAGGACAGTCATGCTAGAAGGCTTAGAAAAGGGGTAAGTAGAAGAGTAATAAGGAATAGAAGAAGAGACCTCAGCTCTTCTAAATAAATCCAACAATGCACTCTCCCGTACCCACATAACCTAGAGTAGCACGAAAACCGGTGTATTCGAATGAAAGGCGTAGGACATGTCGAGCTAGAACAAGGCAATGAAAGATGGGGTAGGTAAAACTCATAGAATGGAAAGCATCCCTCAGGCACCTCTAATATACACCAAATCGACTCCCCGTATCCATAACCTGGGATAGACACTAAAACCGTAGTTGATATCTACAAATATAGGTCTGGCACGTGCTAGAATCTAGAATATAATGCACAGTATCATATAGCCTATAGCCGTATACCTAATAAAAGTTAGCCTATATAATATATAGCCAAGCTATAGGAACACCATGATCTTTCTCGCGGCAGGTAAAGGCACTATGTGAAGTCACGGAACTTTGCGTCACTTGCGGTTTGCTAGATAACAAAGTCAATTTATCATTTGACCTTTGCGTTTTGGTAGTAAAACTGTAGGGCCTATCTTAGCAATAGAAACTACTATATCAGAGTATTACTATACTTTACTATAATAACTTAATAATAAGCCGTTTTGGTCCTGATGAACATTCCTCCTGTGACTCTCAAAGACTTGTGTTATACGAGCTTTACCCAAGTTTGCATACAACTCCTAAATATCAGCAACGATTGTTAAGTCAAATATGCCATCGCTATTCCTCCTTTAAGAAAGCATCGCCGATATAGTCTATTAGGATTAAATTTTGAACTATCTTTTCTCTCTGCTTTCATCACTGATCAGACTAATGACCAAACATTTTTAAACACAGTGTATATTTATTCGTGTCGGTCTTGATTGAATATGTAACTGGTCTTCCCTTACTCTCGTAGATGTCATGTGGCGCTCTGGACCTTTCTCACAAAGAAGTGGAATATATAAATGTATAAAGAAGAAAAAATATGTATATAAGTATATATTTATATAATTTATAATATATAATAATAATAAAATTAATATATATATATATATATACTAATATAATTATATATTAAAATATTAGAATCTTTTATTCTCTCCAGTGGCTCACTGAGCCCTCCTGATGTGTAGCATAGATGTTTTAACCACTAGAACCACGATGCAGCTAAAGGAAACCTTGGAAGAATACTTTCTTCCCGGGCATCCCCGCTCGCACTCGGGTCCCACTCAGAGATTATAAATATCATTTTTTACAAATGCTAATACTCTCGCAGTATTCGGATAAAACATACCAAAGATCTTTTATTATCCTAGTTGGACTCGAAACACACAAATTCCAGGGAAAACTAAATAATCTACAGTATACCATCATGAGCTTGAGTTCAGCCCAATAAGGAGATTAATAAAAAAGTATCTAGTAATTTCGAACTGCAGGTATAAGCTTTTAAAAGAATGATAATGATAATTATTCTCTGAGTTTGACCGAAGTAGGTGAGCGGAACGATCTAGAAAGAAAGTATTCTAATGCAAGGTTTCCTTATGCTCATCGTGTTCAAGTGTAAAAAACATACTAAGCAGAATACATCATAGGCATCGAATTCCGAGCCATAGGAGAGAGTAAAAGATTCTGTATTTTGAAAGCGAGATATTGTTGTAATGTAATATATATATTATATAATATAATTATTATATATACTATAAATGAATATATAATATATATAATATAGAAAGTATAATATATAGATAATATATATATATTAGATATATATATATATATAAATATATTATAATATATATATATGACTTATATATATATATTTAAGTATATATATATATATAATATATATTATATAGATATAATAGATGAGATAGTGTATATAATATAATTATAATTAATAGATATATAAATTATAATATATATATATATAGTATATATATATATAGATAATATATATAATATATAAATTAGATAAAAGAAATAATACTAATTATAGGTAATATAAATGAGATTATAAATACATATAGAATATGTCTAAAGATATACTCATAATATTATATATATATTTTAGGAGCACAATATAATCGTGAAGTAGATCAGACCATTTTGCCGATTATTGATAATCGCCTTTTTTGCTTGCTAATCGGCCGATATTCGTACTATTTCCTCCCTTAAAAGATACTGAATTTAAGACTTTTCAATAAATCCAATAGATTAATCCATCAGATAAGTACTTACACAAGTAGACATATAATGTACCATTAGTCTCAGAATATTAGGTCTGCTAGCTATTATGGCTTTTATTTGCTTTTTATTTTATTTGTTTTATTAATTTTTTTTTATAAATCATACATAAATTTTTTAGCTTTTATATTGCCTTGATACTCTGTTCATATGATAATAATTTAAAGTGTCAATGACTCTCAAGTGCTAATGTAAAACATAAGATTCCCATTTTCTAGACAGGCTATCTTGAGTTAATATACAACATTAGCCACCATCTCTTCAAAAGTCTTTCACTCCTCAACAGTATGGCGGATAGTACACCTATTAAATATTTTGAAGAAAATTGTATCTCAACATTAGTAATCTCGTGTCTTATTTTCACACTAGATAATGGTCATCACTCTTGTATGTGTAAACTAAATATGATTATGAAAGTTTCTTATGGCCATCTCTAATAAATAAAATTTACATACCTCTTGGTTTATAATTGCGCGTTGTCTTGATCACTCATCTGTATTTACTTTCACCATTTGGGCTTGAAATCTTCCCCTGAGTTTTGATATATTATCACAGTCTAATTTGACTCAACTTGGATAAAATGAAAAGTTTTAACCCGTATTTAATAGTACACTTTAGTTGCTATAGTACATATCTTGAATCTACATTAGGAAACGTGTTTTATTTTTATTCTCCTGATCTACCTGTCCATTTAAGCAATCATATTCTTATTTTCACTTTATGCTCTTTCTGAATGATTTCTTAAAGTTGGTCAATAAACATAATATTTGATGTAGCAAGTTTTTCAGCTTATTCAACCAGCAAAAATTGCTTAAGTGAATTCTAAATATGCATATCTTTAATCGTATAGAATCCCATTTCATTCTTACCAATCTGTATCAACTAGCTTGTTATTAATATGTATATTGGTAATATTAATTTAATATTAATAATCACGCAAAATATTTTGAAAACTTGAAAACTCTGTATACAAACTCCTAAATGTTAATAATTATATTTATGTATTAATATATATTATATTATATATATAAATAATAATAGAAATTATCATGTTTCTATAATTATATTGATAATTAATTTATAATCTATTGATGATATTCTATAGCTTATTATAATTTTATATAATATTAATAATATATATATATATATAATATATATAAATATATTATATAGATTATATATATATTATCTATAATATATGAATAAATATATATATATATTATATATATATAGCCGTATATATATTACCGATTAATTCGCCCAGATTAATCGTTAAATCGGAAATTCCGATCGTCTATATATAATTATATATATATATATAGTATTTTAATAAAAATAGGTAAATATAAATGCAATTGCTTGCTTTGATATATATGGTATATATTGATTATAATATATATATATATATTATATAATATATTATATATTATTTATGGACAAAAGTTAGTATGCGTGCCTAAGCAATAGACGTACGAGTCGTGATTTAAATATAATTCGTAAGGTATCTCTATATAAGTAAATACATTTAGGCGCTTTAAAATATCGATATCGATACATATATTAATTATAAATATCGATATATATCAATATTTCGATTTATTTATTATTATAATTTTATCCGTTTTTCTAAATTGGTAAAGTATTTGGTGGATAGGGCCTTTAAATTCTGACCGATAGAAGACCCCACTTGTAATCTTTAGATGACTCTTCTACCCTAGATAGTCTTTGTTTAAGAATAATATCAAATCATTTTCTTATTCCAATATTGCTAGAACTTAAAATCTGAATATTTAATATTAAACATTAAATTAGATAATATATAATTTGAATAATATATTAATATATATATAATAGAATATATTAATTATAGATAGAGTCTAGATACTACCCATTGTAGTATATAATAGTTTTTTAGAACGTCAAAAGAGTGTAACACTGTCCATCACAATGTACGTTATAATACGATATAATATAGTGATTATATATTTAAGAGTATTATATCGTTATTTGAGCTATTAAATATAAAAGAAATTGATATGATGAATTATATTAAAATGAATATATATAGATATTTTAAGAATGAGTGTAATTATAGTATATTAGATTATATTATAATATATTAAGACGAGTGGACACTGTTTTCCGCTCTTTAGTCGCGAGTTCCGCGTCCCAGGTGGGTATGACTTTACCAGCAGTATAGGGGCGGGACTTGCGTAATAGGCGGAGACGGAGAATGAGTCGATTTTGCACGTGGCGGTAATTGAAAGTATGAGGAGTGACTGTAAGAATTCTCATGGGGTTTAATAAAGAAAAGAAGTTGTATGGCCCCAAGTGTAGGAACGTAATAACGTGTGTGGGGATGATATGGGGTTGTTGGTAAAATTTAACGTACCGAAAACCTCCCATCTCAACCCGCCTGAAGAGCGTGACCTCACTATTAGTAAAAAATTAACAGGGTAATGTAGTATTTAGAACCCGGAAGCGAGACCCATGCCAGTCGTGAAACAGGATATTAAAGGTTAGCTCCATATAGATAATGAGAGCCAAAGAGCCTATTAAGCCAAGGGTGGTAAACAAAGATGTAATAGTATAGTATAATGGAATATAGATACGAGATGAGATAGATTATAGTGAATATATAGTAATTATAGTAAAATCAATTATATCCCGAAGTAAGTACATATTGATAGAGTAGTAAAGAGAAGTAATGATAATAGTATATATAGTTATATAGAATAGATAATGAATGTGACGGTGCTTTTGTATTTTGTGACTAATGAAAAATATAGGAAGTAGGTCTAAATCAATGTTATTATATAGAATTGTTAGAGAAAGGATACATATCTATGTTGCTAGAATCTGGCAACTCAGCAGAAGTTAAGAAATGATGAGATAATAAAGAATAAGAAGTAGAGAATAAAAGTATAGAAAGTAGAATACATAGATATGAATAGATAAAAGATGAAAGATAAGTAACTTGACAATATAATAGATTAAAATGAGAATAGAGATAAGTAAGATAATAATATCAATAATAGAAAATATAGCTGAGATATATGGAGAAGAAAATATAGTAGGGATGAATAAATAGTAGACTAGTAATAAGATGATAATTAATAATAATGAGAGATAGAGTAGGAAAAGTGAATAGACTTTATTTGACAACTGCATACCTCCTGGAGTGAAAAAGATTTCAATAGAATTATCAAGCATAGAATAGAGAGAGATAGAGAGAAGGAAGAATTAGAAAAAGAGATATATAACTAATTCTTGTCAATAGAATAGATATATGAATAGTGAGTACTAATACTAGAGGATATTATAGATTATATAAGATGAAGGATAAGATTAACTATGAGTATATTATGAGTAAGATGAATAGATGATCGATAGAGTATAGTATAGAAATAGTAATAAATGAGGTAGGGAGAAGAAATTGTTGAGTACATGCAACCAATACCAACAAATAGAAGATAGAGAGATGTAAGATAGATATAATAAGATATATATAATAAAGATATTAAGACAACAGAGAATAAGTAATGTTGAGATATATATATAAGAGATAAAAGATAAGAATATATATATGTATAGAGATGAGAGATGAGATAGATAGATGATAGATATATATAGATATATAGTAATAAATGAAGATAAGTAGAGAGAAACGGTGGTGACAAATCTAAGAGAGAGGATATAGATATAGCTAAAGTAATATGAATATATATTAGAGAGAATGGAGAGTATGATGTCAGAGAAGTTATCTTGCCTGTGATACGAAAGAGGAGCCGAGAATGAGGTTAATTGACTATCGAAAGATTGAGTGATGAGAGGAGTGAGTAGATAGTTAATTCAATTCAGTAGTTGATAGTGATTATGAGATTTTAAATTTGAAGATAAGATGGGAGTAGAAAGAGAAAAGAGTAGACTAAGATTAATTGAATTGATAAGATTTCGCATTGTATGATTAAATTATATTTAAGTTATGGATTTGCAACAGGCGGAACAAAATATGAAATATGATATTTTAGATAATTAAGAAAGAAGATTGTATTTTGGAACAAAATAATATGAAAGGATAGTATTGAAAGAAACATATTAGCTTGATACATACTGAGAGATAGGCAGAAAGAGGAAAGGATAATGAATTATAGATATTAGACTTATGCGAATAAGTAGAAAGTTAAGAGATATTGAGGAGTAAAGATACAATTATAGATTTTAAGGTTAATTTGGCGAAGTATAATATTTAGAATAAGACTGATCTTATGAGCCATGGAAGACTATAAAAAAGGGACTTAAAGAGAAAATTGTTAATGGAGGATATAATCAGTGGACGGTTTTGCGAAGAGAACGATAATGTGACGTATAACTAAATCATAAATTCTTGAAGAACTGTAGTAGTAGATTTAGTGTTATCTGAATTGAGACACTAATATTACTTTGAAGAGAGTAGAAGAAAACTATGCGATAAATGCTTTTATCAATATAAGATTGTTGTGGCTGAATTATTCCTGCACAAGCGAGATAAACGTACCTGTAAGACTGAATAATTATTTAGAAACTATTTATACTCTATTTTATGTTAGAACTTGAGAAGTTATACCCAGTTATAGATTTACAGGGGAGCAACGGAATATGATAGGATAGAAAAGTAGGAATTGAGAAATAAAATATGATATCTTACAAATAAAACTGCCCTAGACAGAGAACGAAGAACGTCTATATAATTAAAGTTGATAGCATGAACAGGAACCGCGTATTATAAGAGTGTCACCATCTGATAATAAAAATTAGATCACGACACGCTTAATTTATGAGGAAAAAGAGATGGCCTTGTCCAGTGAGATAGAAATAATAGTGATAAGAGATTAGTTAAAATAACATAAAACAGTGTGTAATAAATAATTTGCATGAAATCATGTACTTACACGAATTGATCTATTAATTCCAGGAGATACTCATCTTTCATTGATTTTTTATTTGTACTGTTTAAATCTCCTCTCCTCGTTGTGTTAACGAATTAATAATATGGGAAAAACTACCTATTATCCCTGGAGGTTTAGCCAGTATAATGGTCTGACCTAAAGAATAGATTTAGTAAGCCTTAAAATAAGTTGCAAGAAGTGAGATCTCTCGAGAAGTTTCATAAAAGAAGAGGAGTAGAGGAAGGTCCTACACGATTGATAAGAGAAGAGACTGACTGATTAATGGAATTAGAGAAGGAGTACTGAAAGGAAGGAGAATAACTTGGAGTAGAAAAATGCCTCAACTAACAAGAATAGAGGGAAGACCAACATTATCGCAAGATGTGAGAGAAATAAGATAGACTTGAGAAAGAAGAATTGCTCAACTCAAAGGACGAGAGAGAATAGAATAAGAAGACAGCTGAATAAAGAAGTAAAGGTATTAGACAAAAATCAAACTTAAGAGAAGGGAAGGGAACGCTGAGAAGGATAGATAGAAAATAGTTACTCAACTCAAGAGGAAGACGAAAGAGACGGAAGAAGTAAGAAGCAGTAAAAGAGCGTTGGAAAGAAGATTAGGAGAAATAGAGGATAGAAAGATGGAAATAGAGATAATGCTCAACTTAAGGAAAGAGGAAATGAAGGATTAAGAAGCTGGCAATAAGCGAGATATGCTAATCGAAAACTAATAAAAGAGAGAGGAAAGCGCAAACTCGAAAGAAAAGCATTAGCAGACGTAAAATTAGGGAAAAGCGACTTGAAGAAGCCGAACGCACACGTGAACTGTTGGAAATTGGTAAGATAAAAATTAAAAGACTGATTGAAGATATACCAATTACAGAGAGGTCTGCATGAAATAATACGTTCCGGTCCTATAATTTAAGAAGCAATGTTAGTCCCCAGAGAATAGAGAGAGATAAAGAGTTGCGCCGAAGATCTGCCAATGTTACAAGATGTACAGCGACGCGGGCAGGGCGGCGAGCGGGTCGGGAAAGGCGTATTCGCCACGGCCGTCTGACGAAATAGACCGGCTGAGGGGTGACAGGGGAGCAAATGAGTGCGAAGGAGGCAGGCAGTAAGGGAGGAACCTGGAAAGAAGGCCAAGAAGGCCGAGAAGCAATTAACACCCAAACCACGCGCACAAAAGCGGGCCCGCCAGCCCGACCAGGAGGTGGGGACGGCGAGAAAATATAGACCCAGCGACCGAGGCGGCGCGGGGGAGACCCAGAAGATGGATTAGGGGGAGAGGGAGCAAAGAGGGCGACGAAGTACGGTCGTCGTAGAGATCAGCCCAGAATCGGGGGACGAGATAAGAGCGCGGGCAGAGTGGAAAAACGACAAGTAGGGGCATACACAAAAGCAGTTAGCCGAGGGCGGGGTATAAGATAGGCCCAGGTAAGAGCAAAGAAGAGAGAGAACGAAAGGGGCGGATAGCACAATATCGTACTTGCAAGAGTTGAAAGCCGGGAACCCGGGATGCGCAAAGTTCCCACCAGTGAGTATAAAGACCCGGCTCTGTGTATTACCTGGACAAGCCTGAAGGGTGGAGGCGGCCGTGGAATGTAAAATAACGGTGACCGTGCTGTTGTGCCCCCCGGCCTGGTACGCCGGGCGCCCAAGGCGTAGGCCACCGAGCGACCAAAGACGGCCAAGGAATATAGCAAGTTGCCTCCCACTGTACGCTAATAAGGATATTTTTCCAGGCATTAATAAGCAGGAAAAAAGCCCTTTAACGTTTATTAACAATTAAACATGATAAGACTGGATAGTCCGAGAAAAAGATGGTTATAGGTAGCTTACAGTTCAAGGAAGTCATAATAAAGGCCCACAAAAGCTCAGGAAGAAATGGAGGGGGAAGGGGATCCATGAAAGTACAGATTACGTGAATTCGTTAGATAAATTAAAATGACTGTATTCTGTCGAATGAGTGGTGAGTGATTACTCTCAAGTTTCAACCGCAAGACGTATTATAGAAAGGGTGTTAGAATCATATTAAAAGTATGAGGAAAAAATATTAAAAAATAAGGTGTAAACTCCGAGAGTTGCGCTTCATACTCAGACGTCCAAGATGAGCGCGAAGGTATTGGCACCCAAAACAAAACGTAAAGGTCAGCGTCTGTCCATTAACTATAGGTGAGTGACCAGGTAGGAGAAATCTGCTAATGGAATCTCAACTGGAGACCCCATCCGGTCGTTCCAAAATCAGGACGCATGATAGAATTTATACTACAAGCAATTAGGAGAGTGAGAATAATGGAACACTTAAAGAATGTATCCAAAATAAAGGGTAGAAGAACGTATTTGAACCACTATTAAATGTGACATAATCTGACTGTCCGAAAAATGAGGAATATTACAAAGTGAACAGATGTTACTGATCAACCATCAGAACTTACGAACCAAAGGATTGTTGTAGGAATATCATGCCAACAGAAAGGGGGCCAGGCAGAATTACAACTATGCTCTTGTATTAAGGTATACTGACCAAAATGAGGAAACAGACAGATAGAATATTCCTCGTTAATCGGAAAATTAGGATGAGATTAATTTATATGATTAAATAGGTGGTCTTACCGAGCGCTCGGGGGCCCGCGTGGACTGGGGGACAGAACGAGACGGAGCCGCAACTGCTCTCAGTTCCGCCCGCACCACGCCGCCACCCCACTCTAGCGCTGCGCAACACCGACCCCGCCGCAACCCCTCCGCCCCTCCCCGATAACAAGACCAAGCGCCACCAAGGCATACCAGCGCCACGCACAGAGGAGGTTGGCAGCCGCCCCTCCTGGCCGACAGCGAG
>JABUQX010099595.1:0-2500 GCA_015478945.1 Trachelipus rathkii
CATCTCAGCAAAGCGGAAGCTTTGCAATTCCACAATCTCCGCAGGCAGGTGGTCCGCAACCCTTGCTGTCCCAAAATGCGCCCAGCTAACCGCGAAAAGAAGAAACTCTACAGGCAATACAAAAAGGACCCGTACCACCCCAAACATGATTATTTTTAAACAGCGCAGCGAGATCTCGCGAATTAAATCGCAAACGCGTAAACAATTTCTCGAACTTATAATATCGACTGTTAACTCACACACTTTCCCTTCCTTTAGTGTGGAAAGTCACACAGAAAATATATCGTCGCTCCAACAACTCCTCACCCACAGTCCTCCGTTGATGGCCTGATATAAACTGCAACATCTCCGCTCCTGTTGCTGTAAGGTGCGTTAAGTTATAGTTTTGTAACCACTCGAGTTTTTTCGCTACCCTGACAAAGCTTTCAAAACTGAGAACTGAACAACTGCAGACTTTTCCACAGCGAAAGGGGAAGATTCATACCTACAACCGTCTTTTTACCACTTGCAGAGTACCAAACTGCAATTGGCGAATAGCAAAGAAGGTGCTCTTGGTCCAGACATGATTTCGAAGTACATCATGCTCCGTCATATCCATCCCTTGGCATCAGCATTTTTGCTAGACTGTATAATAGAATCTGGATTGAATCTTCTTTTTCCTTCTATTTGGACTACAGCTTTTTTAATTCCTATTCCCCACCTGGGAAAGATCCGAAGTTAGCGGACAACCAAAGACCAATTTCGCTGACCCGTCATACTGTAAATTAATAGAGAAAATGGTTTCAGGCCGCTTCTCTCCAATGTTCTGGAGAGTCCGCCAAGCATTTTCAATTTCCGTTAGGCTTCGCACAAAAATCGTTCAATCCGCGGACCCTTTGTAAAAACTAACAAAGACCATGACATCCGGAAGCCTTCTCAACTGGCGGTGGTTCTTGGTGTCTTCTTTGACCTATGAAAAAGCTTACAACCACAACGTGGAGAACTGGTATTCTCCTTAAACTCCATTCGCTCGGTTTCCGTGGACAACTTCCTCTTTTCCATTAAATGCCTCCTGTCAAATAGATCCATCTAGATTGGTCTGATGGGGTAACTCCCATGACTTCCAACTTATCTGGATGAGGGCGCTCCCAGGTAGTGTTCTAAGTGTAACTACTATTTGCTCTCGGATTTAAATGGAAACAATCGTCCTTCTATCCCAGCGACGGTCAATTTTTCTCTCCATGTTGACAACGTCTTGCGTTATATATAGCCCGGCACCCAGATTGACCTTTTCTGACGGCAACTTCAACTAGCTATTGAAGAAATATTTCAACAATGGGTACTCCCATTTGGCTTCTATTCTCTCCCCCAAAACCTCCAGCGGTGCTTTTTTAAGAAAAAAAGGGATCGAAGTCTGCCACCTCTTCAGCGACCTATGTTTATCTGCGTTCGCCATCCCTATAACTTCAAGAAAGTAAATTCTTAGGACTCATCTAGATGACCACCCTAAACATACGCCCCGCATATAAACTCCTCAAAACGACTTGTCATCGCGTGCTTGACCTGTTACGTCATCTCGCCTCAAAATCTTGGGGCGCTGACCGCAAGTCCCTTTTACGTCTTTATATCGCCCTGGTCCGATCGAAACTTGACTATGGCTGTGTAGTATATGGTCAGGCCTCCCCTACTCTACTGCACCTATTAGATCCCATCCAAAACGAGGCGATCCGTATCTCCACCGGAGTCATCCCCCAGGGTGAGCCTTGAAGTTGAATCTAATGTGATGTCACTCTCTCTTCGAAGGGGATACATAGTGCACACAGTTTTCTTTGTTTTCAAACCCCAATATCGTCTGCTCTAACACCGATCCTGCAGGAGATACCTCAGAATCCTAATTACTGGCCATTTGCAAACACAGTTCATAATATCCTTAATTTCCTTAACATCCCTTTGCAAAAGGTGCTGCCTTTCTCTTATGACGAAGAGTACACACCTTGGCTATTCCCCGCTCCCACCATTTGCTTGGCCCTGACATCTCTCTCCAAATCTAGCCACCCTGCTGCCTTGTTAAAAGCATCATTTCTGTCTCATTCCGTAGTTCACGGTGAATTTACTCCAGTGTTTACTGACGGCTCTAAAATAGGAGACAGTGTGGGCGCATCTGCTGTATTTCCTGACCACAACCTCTCCCATACCCTCCCCCCTCATGCCTCAATTTTTACGGCAGAACTAATAGCTATAATGATTGCCCTTTCTCGAATTCTAATCCTTAACCAAAACCACTCTTAGGTATAATTTATTCAGATTCGCTCAGCGCCCTCCAGGCGCTTAAAACCCTTATTCTAAAAACAAAATGGTATTCTCCGTACAACAATTTCTTCGGCTGCTCCACTCCAGTAAGAAACAAATCACTTTATGCTTGACCCCTCTCATGTAGGGGTAACTGGCAATGAAATCGCCGATAGAGAGGCCAAAATGGCCACCTCTTCGTTTCGAAGCTGTTCCAGGTACCTCCCGGTTG
>JABUQX010099595.1:15000-17500 GCA_015478945.1 Trachelipus rathkii
ACTGACAAAAACACATAAAGAAACTCCAAGCGACACAAAACAAAGCACTAAGAATCAAAACAGGATGCACATCAACGACACCACCAACAACACCTACACGAAGAAACCAAAATACTACCCAGTGACACTCACCTGGATATGATAGGCACCCACTTCTCTACCACACCACAACACCCATGTGACATTCCCAATCTAACCCCCATCCACCACAGACCTCAAAAACCTTCCTTCTTCACCACCATATTTAATCAACAAACTCTGAATAACATTCTACCTCCACCAAACAACACACTCATACACCAAACAAATTCACACAAACAAACAGAAAACTACTTAAACGCAGACCACCAAAAAAACATTCCTAACGAAAACACCCCACCAGAAATAGCAACAGTATTCAACTAACTACAGAACCAGTCAGTCCATCCTTGGCAACTTAAGATGCGACGACAACACTAACTTTACAATATTACAATCACAGATTCAAACTCAACTAAAACCACCACAAACTCTGTCAAAACTGTAACCAGGTCCCGCAAGACACATCTCACTTTTTTTCTCTCCTGTTTATCTAACTCTCAATCCCAGAACAATCTGGAATATTTGATCCCTGAAGGATCTCTGGAGGGGGGGAAAATGAAAAATCGTAAAAAATTCAAAAAAAAATCTCTGGGATTTGAAACTAATATTTTATTAACTTTGGTCAAACAAAAATTATATATGGGATATATATTATATATATATATATCTTATATAATTATTATTATATATATATATATATATATATATATTCATATATATATATATAATATAATATATATATATATATATATATATATAAAAAGAAAGATAGAGATCTTTTGCAGAAATCTACCAGAAATCATATATGACTTTTCGAGAATGGAAATCTTAAAATTTCATAACTCTTTTTTGTATTATATTATTGAACTCCCAGAGATCAAAGATATTGAATCGCTTCCTTTGAAATTTTTTCTTACCTAGAAACTGTTTAGCACTTCTCTTCTCATTTGGTGAAAATTTCTTACGTCAAGTAATTTTGAGAGAAAATTTACTTTCTGTTTCCTTCTTTTATAATGGATGATATAATTCCCTTGACGCTTGTTGACATAAAGCTTTATTCTGCAGAACTTGGCAGGACCTCTTCTTGAACATTTTATTTGTACGTCTCTTTGAAGAACTTTAAACAAAAAATTTTGATTTTGAACTTTAAATCACTGGAATGTTTTTTTATAAAGTCATCATCATTATTCTATAAAGATATTAATAACCGAGTTTTTTGAAAGCAATATCTTTGATCAAAACGTTGGGCGCATCTTATCTTTTTCCATTATAACCTAAAACACAAAAATTCACTTGAATTCAACTCTTTTTGCTTCATCAATTCAAAGAGTCAAATTTTATTTTCTTTTTGAAATAATGAAAGTTTGGTTGTTTAATTTTAGTAGGTATTCGATTTAATCCGAAGCAACAATATGATAGAGAATGGTCGATTGGAATATACGACTCGTAACTCAAACAGGTCAATACTTGATATGAACTATTTATTCATAAATAGATTAAATATTTCCAATGGAATCATAATAAATAACTGCAACTGGTTTGTGTAGCTTTTTTGAAGTTTTCCTTTCATTTTCACCTTCCGGCTAATGGTACATGTAAACTGGTATCAACGTTGATAATTAAAAATCATTGCTAATAAATTTCACTTCAGACAAATATATCTCTATAAAACAGAAGATAATAAATATGGACATTACCTTAATGGTAGTCATGGAATGGTATGCACGGGGAAATCTTCAATAACAAGAAAAATATTTCGATCAACCCTTATTTTGTATTTTCCTCAACTAATGGAGGATTTTGATTTATTCTGATGCCGTATTTTATAGACAGATTTGCCATTTAATTTCTCCATCGCGCCATTACCTTTTCCACTCTTGGATGACGTTGATAATCCATTCTTCTTTCCAATTGTGGTTATTTACAATTATTGCGATTTTTATTGTTACAAACTGGATTTATTTCCTTCTCAAATTTTATAAAAAGAAGATTAAATACGATGCTTTTCACTTATTTTTTTGCGGTAAAATGTAACTTTTTAATTGAAATAATACCATTATATATATATAATATTAACATTTGTTTCCACCGTTTCCTAAGTTGTCCTATGTATAATTGATTAATTTTAATTATAAATTTTTCTTCTAGATTAATCTTCAACTAATTTTTAAAGGCTAAATGTTTTGGTGATCTAACAATGAATCATAAAATAACATTAATTTCCATTTCATTATGAAGTGAAAATTTCTTAAATTTTTTACCAGGTTTATTGGATTAATATTCCGTCAAAATACTTGTAACAAATATGATGACTTTGTGGATTGAAAGTTTAATTTCTTTGGAGTTTGGGCTTTAAATGATATTTGTTTTTAACAACCATCTTATTTCATCAACACTAGTGTCAAATTTTAAAACTATA
>JABUQX010099595.1:30000-32500 GCA_015478945.1 Trachelipus rathkii
ATTGGAATCATCACTGAATGACACTGCTCTATATACCTCTCCAAGGGTTCAAGCCCCCTTGAGAGGATGTAAGTATAAATGCATTCTGCAAAGACTGACCATTTTTCTGCATATTTAGGTTCAACCGCGCACATTCTCCCTATCCAGAGAGAGGTAAACTTTTCAGGGGGCATCTATAAAACATACTAGGCTTTATTAAAAGTTGCTTTATCCTAACTAAGTTTGTTTCATACTATAGCATTGTTGTTATTAGGCAGGAATACATGACTTTCCACCTGATAAGGTTTGTTCGTGCGTCGTGTTCTTGTTTACCTTATTCTGATTGGTTGAGAGAAGAATATCATTTCATCCAAGGACTGTTTCCACTTGAGCTTCATCAGTAAGAGCTTACTCGCAGTGGCGACACGATGGCAACTCTCTCAACCTGCACACTTGTTGATGGTGTCTTTACGAGATCCTTCGTTATTCCCAACGCTGTGACATTCATATTTAATCGTAGGCCGTGTGGAAAGCAATACATTGCTTGTATTCAAGCTGTAAGCTCAAATAACACGCCCCTGATCATTTCTGTTGAAGAATTCACACGAATTATTGAAGCCGCAGTAGCATGGTTGAAGGGAAAGTGTGTTACTGATGATGCTTCGCATCGTAGTGAAATATCTTATCGTGAAGACAATATGAGAGGCGTTAATAGAATAGTTGCTGATTTCACGTCACATCTCAATATTAAAGGTCTTGATGTACGCAACTACTGGCATCCCATCGATTGTTCGAGCTTCATGCATACATCTTTCGGCTTCTCAATTCACACATCTGAAGATATTACAGCTTTGATTAAAATGAAAAACGAATTAGCAACCCATCTTGACGATGTTGCTATTCTCGAGGACTTAATACATATAGCTCACGAAGTAATCTACGAAATTTACACTGAAGTAAATGGTCTACCGTACAACGGAGTATACAGGACCATGTTAACGGCTATCAACCTTGAAAAGTTTACTTCTCTCTGGATAGGGAGAATGTGCGCGGTTGAACCTAAATATGCAGAAAAATGGTCAGTCTTTGCAGAATGCATTTATACTTACATCCTCTCAAGGGGGCTTGAACCCTTGGAGAGGTATATAGAGCAGTGTCATTCAGTGATGATTCCAATGTGACCTGCTTATTGCTCTAGGTCGTTATAAAGCTTCTGTGAATGCCTGGAGTAATGTTATTTATTTATTTAACATCAACACAGAAATATTTATACTTGATATCATTGTAAACATATTTATTAGCCTTGTAAATATATTTAATGTTGAACATTTGCATGTTAATGATTATTTTAATTTCTAATCATGTAAATATATATATATATATTATATATTTTTATTTATTTTATTTCTAACTAATATTTTTACATAATATTATATATTTATTTATATATATATATATATATATTATACTTATACTTTATATATTGTATATATATTTATTAATATTTATATATATATATATATATATATATAACCATGTTTACGTCATGTCAGAAAGGCAATAAAAATATTCTAGGGCTGTCCAACCATCGTTCTCTGCTTTATGCGGTATTTATTGTATTTATTTCTTAAGGATATTTAAACGATAATCTGTTGTGTCAAATGCATCTTTGTAAGATATTTTCGATTCGCTAAAAATTTATTTCTACCAATGATTATTTAGTTTCGTAATTACAATGATGAAAGCTTTAAAAATACAACGTATTTTCTGACTATCCTTTTTTTCCTTATTATTTTATAACTAATACTATATATATAATTATATATTATATATATTATATTATTATATATATTTCTATATATATATATATTATATATATATATATATATATATATACATCGAGAAATTCCCGAAGATGAATGGTAAAGTCTCATGAAAATTCACGTTTATGACGTTACTAGTTTAAAGGTAGGGGTTAGACTGTTTCTCTTGATGGCAACAGTATCGGCGAGGAAGTTGTAGTGTTAACAGCTCTTGGTATTATAGCTCATTTTGAAAAGACGGCTGCAATGGGTGTTATATCGTATATTCAAAAGTACTGGTTCATTTTAAAATCTTGGTATACATGTGTCAGTCACACATCGGATTTTTCAGATAGACATCCTTACACACCCCGTGATCCTACAAGAACACGTGTTATATATGCATCAGATGATGTAAATGGTTATAGAATGCGAGCTTCAGCTGCAGCGAAGGAGGGACGTGAAACTGTATACTTCGATATATCATTGAAGTGTAATGGAGGTGTTTCAATAATGGATGGACAAATAGAGAAAATAGTCGAGATAAATAGCATGTTTAAAACATATTCAGTCAGCGTTGAACGAATTAGAATACAGATCCCTCTCCCTATCCGAATAAAACTTTCAGCTAAGATACGCCTCTTGGCCGACAAAGATCTTGAGGGGTGTGCAAGAACGAAACTGATTAACTATATAATATCCATTATAAGAACAGAAGT
>JABUQX010099595.1:35000-40804 GCA_015478945.1 Trachelipus rathkii
CTCTCTCTCTCGTTCTCTTCTCTCTCTCTCTCTCTCTCCCTCTCTCTCTCTCTCACTCTCTCTCACTCTACTCTCACACTCTCAGAAAAAGAGTCTATCTTGAAAATTAGCATCATGGACGCATCCAAGAGAGTTTATAAAAAAATAATAATTAATTAAATAATAAATAATTAATAAATAATAAAATAATTATAATAAGAAGAAGTTAAGGAAGAAAGAAGAAGCAAGAATAATGCGAAAAATGACTCGAACAAAAGTAATTCCGCATTCAAAAATGGCCTTTTCGGGGGATCGGTAAGCTTTCATGAATCCTGTTTAATCCTTGCTGTTTGTTGTCTGTGTTAATCCCGTTGTTGTTTGTTGTTGTCATGTTGTTGTTGTTGTTGTTGTTTGTTGTCATCTTGCCTGCCTGCTGCCTGCCTGCCTGTTTTGTTTTGTTGTTGTTGTTGTTTAATGCCCTTTGTAAACCTGTGGTTGTTCTTCTAATTTACGTTTCTTACTCGCAGGCAGAAGCCCCATCATCGCTCCTGCTTCCCACTCTCCGCGAGATAGATGCATGCGGAGAGGTGGAACGGGGAAGATGATGGTGAGGCATCCGGGAGATGAGTTTCTCCCGGGTGTCACCACTCGGAGGTTCCGAGCATCCCGTGTTAATGTCAATGTCACGTCTCTCTCTGCGTTCAGGAGTGGTACGCAGGGCCTAGAGCGTGGGGACTGAGGCGGGATGGGAGGAACTTCACCGCGTCTGCCTGTGTCAGCAGGGCAAAGCTCGATGAGACCGCCTGGCTGCTGGGGCGGGACACGAGTGTCTTCTCACAGTTGTCGCAGCTCTCCTACGTAAAGTAGGAGAGCGAGAAGGCATTATTATGTCCTCCCTTTGCCCTCTCACTGGGATAAAGCTCTCTCGACTAGAGTATTAAGCCGGAGGTACGGAGAGACTGCCAGAACGAGGTGGCGGTCTTCCGGGACCAAAAGTGAAAAACTCAAATCGAGGGGTCGAGTCACGGAGAGGTGTCGAAGCTCAGCAGTCGTCGTTCCGCGGTTAGAGGCCAAAAAAGGCGGATTTTTCCGCCTTTTTACGGAAAAATAGAGCTTTTTCTCGAATTGTTGAGTCTGTTTTTTTTTTTTTTTTTTTTTTTATTTTTTCTCGGGAGGGCGGCGCCTGGGCCGTCTAGAAACATCTACGAGGCGAGCCGAGTCCGAGACAAACCTTTACCCCGACTTGAAGATTGGCCATCCTCGCGAGAAGAAGAAGAGGTCTTCCCTGGTAAGGAAGGTGCCAATGACGCTTCGTACTCGCAGGCAGAAGCCCCATCATCGCTCCTGCTTCCCACTCTCCGCGAGATAGATGCATGCGGAGAGGTGGAACGGGGAAGATGATGGTGAGGCATCCGGGAGATGAGTTTCTCCCGGGTGTCACCACTCGGAGGTTCCGAGCATCCCGTGTTAATGTCAATGTCACGTCTCTCTCTGCGTTCAGGAGTGGTACGCAGGGCCTAGAGCGTGGGGACTGAGGCGGGATGGGAGGACCTCCACCGCGTCTGCCTGTGTCAGCAGGGCAAAGCTCGATGAGACCGCCTGGCTGCTGGGGCGGGACACGAGTGTCTTCTCACAGTTGTCGCAGCTCTCCTACGTAAAGTAGGAGAGCGAGAAGGCATTATTATGTCCTCCCTTTGCCCTCTCACTGGGATAAAGCTCTCTCGACTAGAGTATTAAGCCGGAGGTACGGAGAGACTGCCAGAACGAGGTGGCGGTCTTCCGGGACCAAAAGTGAAAAACTCAAATCGAGGGGTCGAGTCCCGGAGAGGGTGCAGCCGTGGCGCTCGAGCTTTCCCTGCTTCGAGGTCGAAAAAAGGCGGATTTTCCGCCTTTTTACGGAAAAGTAGAGCCTTTTCTCGACCCGTTGAGCTCTTGGACGATCTTCCTGGCGGGGGGGGGGAGGTTATCTCGGGAGGGCGGCGCCTGGGCCGTCTAGAAACATCTACGAGGCGAGCCGAGTCCGAGACAAACCTTTACCCCGACTTGAAGATTGGCCATCCTCGCGAGAAGAAGAAGAGGTCTTCCCTGGTAAGGAAGGTGCCAATGACGCTTCGTACTCGCAGGCAGACGCCCCATCATCGCTCCTGCCTCCCACTCTCCGCGAGATAGATGCATGCGGAGAGGTGGAACGGGGAAGATGATGGTGAGGCATCCGGGAGATGAGTTTCTCCCGGGTGTCACCACTCGGAGGTTCCGAGCATCCCGTGTTAATGTCAATGTCACGTCTCTCTCTGCGTTCAGGAGTGGTACGCAGGGCCTAGAGCGTGGGGACTGAGGCGGGATGGGAGGACCTCCACCGCGTCTGCCTGTGTCAGCTGGGCAAAGCTCGCTTGAGACCGCCAGGCTGCTGGGGCGGGACACGAGTGTCTTCTCACAGTTGTCGCAGCTCTCCTACGTAAAGTAGGAGAGCGAGAAGGCATTATATCCTACCTTTGCCCTCTCACTGGGATAAAGCTCTCTCGACAAGAGTCCTAAGCCGGAGGTACGGAGAGACTGCCAGAACGAGGTGGCGGTCTTCCGGGACCAAAAGTGAAAAGCTCAAATCGAAGGGTCGAGTCCCGGAGAGGGTGCAGCCGTGGCGCTCGAGCTTTCCCTGCTTCGAGGTCGAAAAAAGGCGGATTTTCCGCCTTTTTACGGAAAAATAGAGCTTTTTCTCGAGTTGTTGAGTCTGTGGTTTGTTTTCTAGTCGGGGGAAGGTTATCTCATTAGGGCGGATTGCTCGGCCGCCTAGAAACATTTACGAGTAACGATGCATTTGAGAAAAACCTTTCCCCCGACTTGAAAATTGGCCCTCCGCGCAAGAGGATAGACCGTTCGTCCCGGCGAATGATGTCAATGAACCTCGTGGTCGCGTGGAAAGGATGGCGCGGCCCCCCTGCTCCTCCTCCTCCTCTCTGGGTAGTAGCGAGTGGTAGTAGGGGTTATACTCGAGGCAGTTTACTACGGGAAGGGTGTCAGTCAGCAGCGCTCTTCAGCAGTTCGAACGGAGACAAAAAAGCGGTCTTTCACTCCCTCTACCGAACTGGCAATAACTCTGCTCGTGTTTGGATATGGAACTGGGGGTCCGCTTCTGCTGAAAAGCTTTGCTGTCTCTCCCTCTTCTTTAGTTGCTGCCAAGAGGGTACTTCCAAGTCCAGTCAAGAACGGGGAGAGAGCGAGGTTGGGTGCCCTTTTTTCGTCCAGAAGCTGCGACAAAACAGTAATTAAGAGTTAGAGTATTTTCGCGATTCAAAGAAAAGCAGAAATACTCGAGTACATCAAGCTACTCATCGGAATGGGTGATGACGCGCGAAGTTTGGGCTTCTAAGCTCGTTCGCGTGTGCACTTGTTACTGTTCGTCTTCTGATCCATCCCTCCTTCTTCTCCTCTCCTCCTGTCACCTTATACGTCATCCCTTTCTCCTCTACCCGACTGACCTGCGTCTTGGCCACTCCTCCGTCGAGGAAGTGGCAAAATTCTGCTTACCCTCCTTCTCTGCCCTAGTTCTTCTGTGATCCTCTAGTCCCCAAAACCAGCAACTCCGATTCAAGAAATAGAGAATAAATTCGACGGAGCAGGTGTCGAAGCATCAGCGAGTCGTCGTTCTCTCCGCGCGTTGTAGAGCGCCAAAGAAAGGCGGATGTGTCTTCCGGACCGCCATTTTTACGGAAAAAAATAGAGCTTTATTCTCGGAGAAATTGTTGAGTTACATGTTGGTTTAACGATGATTTTCTGGTCAAGTGGGGAAAATAGGTCTTATCTCAATTCAATAGGGCTGGAAATTTGCTCAAGGTACACTCGACCTTGAAACATTATACATAATTAAAAATAATTAGAATAATCGATAGCTATTTGAGAATAAACCATTACCCTAAATCTGACTTTAGAATATAAATTTAGCGCCCTATTCCTGCTAATAGAGTAGATAATAATATATACAACGTAGTCGTCCCGGCGAAGAGTGAATAAGTGCATAAAGATGAAACCTTGTTAAGGTTTCGCCGGTGGAAAAAAGAATAGGCGCTCGAGCCCGCCACCATCACTCTCTATAAAAGTTATTCTTCTCTTCGAGTTCAATGAGCCTTTTTATGCCTAGCGAGTGGGTAGTAGGGGTTAATTTACTCGACGGCATGTTTACTTACGGGAAGGGGTGTCAATGTCAGCTCCAATCGCTCTATCTGCTCTCAGTTTTATCTCGACTATGCGTGTCGATGAGCGAAACATGGCGAGTTCGTGATCTCCTCGTTGTGCTACCCGTATCTTTATTCCGGATTGTTGTTGTTGTTGATATCGTTTGGTGTCTCTCGTATAGTTATGACTTTGTTGCTTGTCTTGTTGTGCATTGTTGTTGTTGTTGTTGTTGTTTTTGCTCTGGTTTGTTTAATGAGTTATTGTTACTCATCACTGTCTTATTGCTGTGAGGTTTTCTCGTGCTGACAAGAATGAAGCAAATTGAAGCGCGTTCATAAGGAAAATGGAATCGAAAAAAGAACATCTCTCTACTCTCTCTCTCTCTCATCCTCTCTCTCTCTCTCTCTCTCTCATCTATCTCTCTCTCTCTCCTACTCCTCTCGACTCCCCGTTCATCTTCCTGGCAATAACTCTGCTCGTGTTTGGATATGGAACTGGGGGTTCCCGCTTTCTTGGTCGAGAAAACTACTGCCCCTGTCTCTCCCTTCTATCTCTCTTGCCGCTGGCTGCGCAATGAGTGTGGTCAGCAATGTTCCCGTCAAGCATCGCGCCATGAGACTGGCACAAGATTAGGTGTATGGTGTTCCATTCTCTCTCCCAGTACTCTAGACAGCCCCGATGGTTCCGAATGTTCCGAGTGGTTATGAGCCTTCTAAGTACTTAGTATAGTGAACTCGGTGAACATGTCTGTTGTCTCGTATATCGCCTCTATCTCTGAGCATATATAGCTACGAATCAGTTACTAAGAGATTAGTGTTTAAGAGTCTCTCAAGAGGGAATAGTAAGAAATCATCTGACTTAAACCCTCATAATAAATAATAATTAACTTAGAATCAGTTTTCTCAATTCAAGATTGACAAACTTAGTCTGAAAAACTGATCAATCAGATCAGAAAGAAAGAAATTACACGAGAAGAAAGAATAAGAATAAAAAGGGTGGATACGAAAAAAGGAAACTCAAATGAAAGCAGTCGTCGTCTCCGAGGAATTAAGAAGGCACAGATTAAAATAGGCGTCCCAGATTCGTTTCCCGCACATTTTTACAGACGAAAATAATAGAGCGTTTTCTTCGATTTGTTTGAGTCTGTGGTTGTTTTTCTGGTCGGAGTGAAGGCTTATCTCATGTGTAGTGGGCTGGTCTTCGTTTCATGTTCTCCGTGCCTGTTCTTAGAACTTGTACCGTAAAAGCCTGTTGTTGTATTGATGTTGATCTGATGTTTGGTGTCATTTGGTGTGCAGTGAAAAACCTTTCCCCTGACTTGAAAATTGGCCCTCCGCGCAAGAGGATAGACCGTTCGTCCCGGCGAATGATGTCAATGAACCTCGTGGTCGCGTGGAAAGGATGGCGCGGCCCCCCTGCTGCTGCTGCTGCTCCTCCTCCTCTCTGGGTAGTAGAGAGTGGAAGGTGGTGGTAGTAGGGGTGATACTCGAGGCAGTTTACTACGGGAAGGGTGTCAGCAGCTTTCTTTAGCAGTTCGAACGGAGTAAAAAGCGGTCTCTTTCACTCCCTCTACCGAACTGGCAATAACTCTGCTCGTGTTTGGATATGGAACTGGGGGTCCGCTTCTGCTGAAAAGCTCTGCTGTCTCTCCCTCT
>JABUQX010099596.1:0-14425 GCA_015478945.1 Trachelipus rathkii
GGGAGAGAGATAATTTGATGTTTGATAAGCCTCTTGAAGTTTATATTATAGAACAATCAATCATTTACGCTTTATAATAAATGGCAAATTACTTGAAAAAATTCTAAGAGTTTTGCAACCATTTCTCATGGTTACGGAAATTATAAGGCAAAATCAATTATCTCATCAATTATTCTCCATATTTGAGCTGCTCCAGTACTACTCTCTCATCTAAATCTGAGGATGACAGAAGAGAATAAAGAAAAAAGCATGAGACAAGGATTATGTTATGTTAGATTTATGAAAGTAAAAACTTTGTTACGTGTCAATAGACATATATCAAAAGATAATTGCTTTAAATACTGTAAACTATACCCAAGATACTAACTGACTTATTTTCTTAATGAAACTAAGAGAATTGAGTAGAAAATGGGATGCTTGAAGAAATAAAATAATTGAATTAGGTAGAAACAGTGGAATAATAGTATAGCAGTAGCAGAAGAGGGTTCAGGCATGAAGTCATTTTCAGAAACGAGCATTAACTACAATTAATATCGCGATTACATTGTAATGAATTCTACTACACTAAGTGCTACTATTATAATTTTGTTAAACAGATGGGCTATCGTTATATTCAAAATAATCTCTTCGCAGCAAATTTTTTTCTCCATATGTAATAATTTAGTAAATGTCCGGTTCGGCCGGAACTGGAAACCGGTGAAAAAATGTCAAATTCCGTGCTGGCACCGAAATTCCGGTAAACACCTCTAGCAGAGTCACTTGAATTTAAATATAAGTTAGATAATAGTGTGGTTAGTAATTTTATGAAAAAAACTCACGAGAATACCTCACAAACTCTAACAGAAAAGATTTTATTGTAAAATTATTGAAACTTTTTTTAAATATTAAGTTATGGCTATATTCCATTCCAAATTAGAAACATTTAAGATTAGTTATGCAGGAGAAGAAGGATTTTCCTTTTATTAAATAATACGATCATTTCTATAATATTCTAACCCAAACATTTTATATCTCTTAACAGGCCCGGACTCGGCAAGGTCGGCTGGCTCGGCGATTGCCGTAGGGCCCCCAGCCCAATGGGGCCCCGGAGAAGGTTCCGAAAATTGGATATACTAAACTAACTTTTATAATTATACGTTTTTACATCAGAGTAATCTTTGATTAATTTATTTCCTAAATAATCTTGCGCGTTACACATATTAATTTTACAGCAGTTCCCAGTTTGGTGTTTGATTATCGGTCAGCCTAACTATAACCTTCTTTTTCGCAAGCGCTCACTCGCTACAAGCTCTTGGTTCTTTAGGGTTGTAGTTAGTGCAGTGTAACAGTTGTGTAACATGAAATGTATGTTTAACCAAAGTGGCCACTACGAAAAGCAAAAGAAAAATCTTTAGACGCTGAAAAAAATTTCCAACGTTTTTATGTTGAAAAAGTTCCATTTCTAAGTCGCAAAGTCAGCCTTTGAGAGACTAATGATTCTTTTAAATACAGGTAGGAGTCGAATTAGTTTATTAGCTCATTTACGTTTATGTATTACTTTTCCTCATTATTATTATTATTATTATTATTATTATTATTATTATTTATTATTATTATTAATTATAATTATAATTATAATATAATTAATTATTATTCATTTATTATTATTATTATTATTTATCATTATTATTAATATTCATTAATTATTATTTATTATTATTAATTATTATTATTATTATCTAAATCTCATTAATTATTAAATAAATAAAAAAATATATATAAATTCCTCATTCTTCAATTTAAAAATTTCCACGAAATGACCAGTCAGGACCTAATATAATAATTATATATATATAATATATCATATATATAATATATATATATATATATAAATATTATTTAATAGATATATATAATATAATATAATGGTATAAAATATATATACTATAGCTATATATATATATATTTATATATATATATATAATATATAATATAATCTAAAATCACGTATTTCTCATCATGCTTCGGCTTTTCGTTTGTCTCATCCATTTTACTGTTTACTATTTAAAAATTTTGTTACAAATATCAATACACTGCGCAGCTACAGTGATTACTTTATTTTAGAACTGAAGATTCGAATTTCACCTCTTCAATGAGAACTACTCTGGCACTTCCCGTCTGTAGATATGAGAAGGGTAGAAAGCTAGGCCTGCTTGCACTCAGCCACTTTTAGATCAGATCGTCCTTAATTTTGAATTCAGTAACGTCGGCTTCTCTCGCCAGCGATTCATCAAGAACTAATACCACAGTTCTGACACAGAAAATGATGATGAAGAAACCCACCATGTGACGCCGAATGCTGCTGGGCAACAGCTTGGATGTTTCATCTGCCCCAACGAAAATGACCGCAATTGGAATTAAAAAAACTTTTATAAGTTAGTGAAGGAAAAGGAGCTAAATTGCCCATTTGACAGTTCAAAAAACTTTATTATCGACATTTACCGAATTTTGATAAAATCACAGAAAATGGTTATCATATTCGTTTCTGCTCAACAGAGTGTACTCCTCCAGTTGTATGGCTTTTGGAGGTAAAGATAATTGAGATTCTACATTTATTACCGGACAGAACTCTCTTCTGAAACATATTATAAATATGTTGAAATTCACGAAGACTCTCGTTATCATCAATTCACAGCGAAAGGTAGCTTTTCAAAGCCAAAAAGGTCATGATATTCAACTCTTCTGACTATTAACCAAAACCAACAAGCGAGAAAGACAAGTTCACACCAGAAGTTTGGTTGTTCACATTTATATTGAATATAGTTTTGTTTATTGGAAAACAGGCATTGCGTAACAGAGGGAATAAAGCAAGAAAGGCTTAATACGCTTAACTCTCAGATAATTATGGTAAATTTTCTCGAACAGATCATGTTGGTTGCAATTATGAATGTGATTTTACAAAATCCATGTCAGAAAGCCAGATTTTTTTTACTGAAAGTTAATTAAGAGACCGACTGGACGAGGCTCTTTGTTGACATTTTTGTCAAAAAACCGATTTATCACAAGCTACTTAAATATAAATACTAGATGTTCCGTAATATCATTTTGAAAGACCTTCATGATAGCATAATATTCAGCGTGATGTGCTGTTATGGAGCGCAGTGGCGATTTGGGGTCATATATGAAACGACTTTAAAAATAACAGTTCGTCGATGATTTCAATACTGGATTGGCTTTGTACGAGCTACTTATAAAATCAGAATTAGCCAAGTGTGGCTGCACTATCAAATATTATTGCTTGTTTATTTGGTAAATATGTAACATATGAAAAGTTGTTTTAACGGTCTAACAAGCTCAGTTCAAAAGGAAACATGAAGATTCTTATTTACAACTCAACCTGTATGGCGGAACACATGTGAACTTGGTAGTAGCGATTCAACAGTAACGTTGCTCAAGACAGAAAACTTAGTTTGGTGGCTGGAAGAATCAGCTGGTTGTTTCTATAGCTCGTCTATAAAGACTGGCCGTATGCTGAGAGGGAAAAAAAAAACATAGTATGCCCAATTCATGAACATATAGGTCGAACAAGGTTTTCACCCAAAATAAGGAAGCCTAACAAAGTTGGTGGATGCAAACATAAAGCTCTAATTCTTAATTATATTATTATTACCGTGCCGGGATTTTAAGAATTAAGAAACGCGTAAACCGCAGAGAAACTATTCAAATTTTATTAAACGTTTTTAAAAAAGAATATCAAATGCAAATTCTAAATTTCACATGGCAAGAATTTAATCAGTCAATGGTCCAAATTCGAAAACCTATTTATGTCTAATGTATTTTATCTAGATTTTTTTCTTGTAATATCTCCCCATGGGCTTATCAAACTATTTTACAAAGAAAAAAAGTGACCAATTGACTATTAAGTTAAATTTCACAGCCTGGAACTTAGGTAAGAGAAGCTTGCTATCAACAAGTAAGGAGATAAATCAGGAGTGATAAAACACTTTCAGGCTCTGTATTCCAAAAGCAAAATATTATGCAAATACAGTTAATAGCGAATTAGAAGATAGCAGTATTGATGTAGAGGTAGAATTAAGATTTCAAGGAAAAAGAACTTCAAGAAAAAGGTAATGCTGGTGAAAAATTACTAGATGAAGCTCCTGGAATCTCAACTGCTTAAAACTATAAATTGATCTTTGTCAGTGTTTTAGATCGTGCCAGGACAAGTACCGAAGAAAGATTTAGTCCGAAACAAAGAAATTTTAGAAGATTGTTTCTGGTTAGACCCAAAGAAATTTATTGAAATCGTAATGCTTGATAGTTTTTCCTTATGGAAGTTCTTTGTAATATTTCTAAAACTGTTGTAAGCGTTGAAAGAAGTCATTTATTGATAGAGCTGAAACAGTTTTGCAGATTAAGAGTATGGAAAAGTTTTACAATGCCTAATAAAACTTACACATTAAAGAAAACCAAAAGACCATGCTGAATAGAGCTGAAGAATCTGTGATTATTGCTGATTGTAAATTGATATATCTGAAATTTGAAAAAAAACGACACTACATTAAGAAATTCTACAACTGTTAGGGAAAATTTTCGAAAATCGTCATATACCGTTTCTAAAAGAAGACTTTGAACCCTATAACTGGATTGTTTACGCCAACCTCTATGTAGCTGGTCACAGTTTGCTTAATCTAACCATAACCTTTGTACGTTTGTACACACGCAGGAGTCACACTGCGAAAGGGTATTTACTAAACTTTAAATAGTTAACGAATCGACTAGATCTACTTAAGCTCAGTGATGCTCAATACTTCTTATTCATCGAAATGTAGAAAGAGCTTGTTTTATAACTTGGATAAAGATGTATTATAGATGAAGTAGCCAGGACCATTGAAGAACTGGCCAAAAAAGCTGTTTATCCGTAGTAAAACAATCTTTCACATCACATCTGGGTAACCTTTCTTGTTTGCTGTGTCAGTACCTTGGTACAGAGTACAGACAGAGCAAACTAAGAAAGGTTATGTGATGCTGAAAGATTGTTTATCCTAACCTAACAAGCTTTTTTGGCCAGTTCTTCACTGGTTCTGGCTACTTCATCTATAATAACATCTTTACCCAAGTTTATAAAACAAGTCTCTTTCTACATCATGAAAAGAAGATTAACCATCATGGCTTAAAAGTAGATCCAAGTCGATTCTTAACTATTTTAAGTTTGAAATACACCTTTCACAGGTATTAAAGCGGACAGAATTGTTTATCTTTTCATATGCTTGTTTTTTCATTCCGATGTGACTTATGTCCCTTTTTAATTTTACTGAGGTTACAGTAGGATTTTAGACTATTTATGCTTCAACAGTTTGGTTGGTTCCTAAAACTAAAATACTTACTCAATCTAATATTAGTACTAATTAACTTAGTAATACTTATTTTTATAGCAGGGACATTAGTTACGTATATAAAAATTATTAAATATTTATTGTGAAAGTAAACTACATCAAAAATGCTTTCTTTTTTCCTCAACTATTTCCCCAAGTGACAAATAGGTAAATGTGCTTTTCAAGCATGCAAGCCATAACTTCAAAACATGTTACATATTCCAATAATCTATTCCTTCTAAATTCCCGACCCGGTAAGGGGCCCCGCTTTCTAAATTCCCCCGGTAAGGGGCCTTCTTTTTCATCTCGTAGCTCGAGGTAGCCCAGTCCAAAGGAAGCCAGTCGGGCCTGTGCTCTCGCACCGCTAACGATTCATGTCTATTGTTTAGTGAAACGCTAAAACTGGATGATGGGATGATTTCCATCAGAGTTGCTTCCATTTTAAAAGACTTCTTTATGTAAAATAATTTTAATTTCGCCAATGTTTAAAACACTTATACATGATAAAACGCTTACAGACATAATTTTTGTAAAAAATTGTTTTTATTCACATGATATTGAACTATATCGCATATATGTTAATACAGATCGTCGCTAACACTGTAAATTCCGAACCGCGGTATTTTTTTTCTCACTATAATTGGACAGGGTCATGAATGGGTCTTTACTTTTGCTATCTACCAAATGATTTTAAAATTTAAATTATGCATCTACATGCATGCTTAACAAATCATATGATTATAATATTTAAGAGGTACTTTAAGACGCCAATATTGTTTTCAAGGTGCAACGGACACCGTTAATGATAAAGATTATAGCGCTAATACTTCTTTTTTAGATTTAGATTTTAATGACTCCGTCGAGTCAGGTTTTGATGAAGCACTTTTTACGCCCGAAGATAGAAAAGTAGTCATGACACCAAGTTTCAATCTACCTCTGGAAACCCAAAAGTCCACTTCTATTGAGCAGTCACAGTCTCCAGAGAGACAGCACATTTTACTCTCGAGAATAAAAAAGCAGTAGAAATGACGCAGGGTTTTAATCATTTGCAAGACCATATTGCCTTTTCCCGATTGGAAGGGTGTAATATGGATTCTTCTCTTACCAAAACTCCTTTATCTCCCCATTCTTTTATTAAAACTTTACAGATTAATGACGACTCTGAAACAGATTCGCGAAGCACAGATATTGCCGAGGTAGACCGCAGTGTGCCTGAAATAAACTCCAAGAGCGAGGTGTATTTGAAGCAGTTGCAAGTTGATGTTGAAAGCTCAAGCACAGATGGGAGATGATAACGATGGTGGAGTTTTCAATGGTGATGTTGGATTTGAGGTTAAGTCACATATCTCTTTAAATATGGAGTTTGCAGATGATAGAAATTTTGGGACAGGTAAGAGTTTCGACTAGTTTTTTTTTTATATATATGCCACGCGATGTAGCATTTTTAAGAATAAAGTGGATATTGAGCTGGTAGATGATTGGAGAAACTTGAAGGTGTTGTAGTTACGACTTTGAAAAACACTTTTGGGACGCAAAGAACTTTTTTTATAACGCGCCTTATGAGACTTGCACATGTAATAGAACGAGCTTGCACATTGATAGACAGGTCAGAGCAGACGCTGAGAGTGAAACGATCAGCAGGAGTGAAGATTAATATGGATGCCAAAAGATGCCAGTGGGCATATTGGCAATATTTGAAGCGCTTGTTAGATAATAGCAGTAAGGAATGAGTTGAAAGCCAACTTCAATAATTTAAGACAGAAGGAGAATAGTTAAGAAATATAAGAGTAGTAGATAGGAACGCTTACGGGCACACCTAAGAAACAGTAATAATAATATACGGTAAAAATAATATCAAATTGTTAATGAGAAAGTAATTGATAATTGATTCTATTAAGTATAATTTATAGGAATTTTCTTCTACTCTCGCAGCACATTGAATTCACTGTGTTTCTAACCTCTTGTTTTAATAATTTCTTTTTCGTTTTTGAATTATTTATTAGCATTTAGGTCTATTCCGATTAACTACTTTCTCTCCACAGGATTTGCAATCTTAAAGCCTCCTATCTCATTGATCAAAGGTATGAAGGCACTAAACTCGATTCTTCTTGTTAATACATTTCTGATCTTTTATCAATTTTTTATGGAAGCAATATTAAGCCTACTTGCTCTAAACATATTACCTGGTAATGCGCCTTTTCTCCGGTCACTACAATGCCACATATAAAACGCTCTAAAATGTAAATAAACAACGTTACCATTCAACTCTTGCGCCACGATTTTTTGAGGAGTTGACAAACGATCGGTTTCAAAACCCTACGCATAGGGGACATCACACTCCCTCCTCCTTTCCTCGCAAACCTTTTGCAACTCCACACACTTGTTATCGCCGGAAAAATCAGCAACCATTTGACCCATAGATGGGCTAATTTTTCAAGTGTTTTTTCTCCTTAATATGATCTTCCCTCACACAAATTTTTCCTCGCTTCGCGGTGTTAAAATCCTTCTAAAGGACATTCAGACACAGGGGCCCCACAAATGCTTCTTTCAATTTCGCTATAATAGAGAAGATCTAGTAAAATAACCTGGAGAAAACATTCTTTACTACGAAATCCAGGGACGCCTCCAATTACGACATACCCTCAGATGGGACTTCGCATATGGTTGCAGTCGCGCAGCTTGACAAACACTTGTCAAGAATAGCTCTATTGTCATGCGCTACAACCTATTTCTCTGAATATAAATTCAAATGGGGTTACAAGCTTTTTGCATGACGAATATAATGTTAATACACTCCAAAACACTAATATTTTAGCTCATAATGTACGCTTCGATAGAAATTTTAACAACAAATTTTCCAGCAGTGGTTTTTAAGGGTAGAAAAGTTCTCTGTTATTACCACAGAAATGTTAGCATAATGGGCTCTGAAATGGTATAGAAATATAAATACAAAGTAATTAGAAGATAGTCTAAAAGTAGAATGTTTTCTCAGGTATTTTATAATGGAATCTTATAGGGATCTTCTCTTCACACATACTGTGGGCAACACTGACGTGGCTTGCATTGATATGGAGATTTTAGATATTGGCAACGCGCATGCCTATAGCGGGAACTTAAATTTAGGTAGTGTTAATATTGTAGAAAATGTAAATGGCAAAGCCATGCCAGGGATCTATTCCAATAAAGATAGATAGTAAACCAAACGCTTTTTAGATGGATAATAGCTATGCGTCTTCGCGGCTACGCCTCACCCTTTTAGTAGTTCTCCCTGGGGCTTCAAATATTTCCTTACCCTCTGTCCAAATGTTAATGGGAAAACTCTTTCTAAGCTCTTAGCATGCTCGTTTTACTTTCTCCAGCTCGCATTAAGAAACTGTTTTAGGTCAATTCAAAAAATAAACCAGATTTAGGTTTATATTGGTTCATATAAACTGAGTCTTTCCATAGACCCCTCCCCATTACAGCTTAACTTCTTTCCTCCTTGAATTTTAATTGGGATATTCAGACTTCCTTTTTTGCAAATAATAATGCACATCCTATGATGATAACCTACATTTTCTGAGGAAACCATACCGCGTTTCTTATGGTGGTCGCCCACCTCACTCTAGTTTTTTTTCTTTTAAATGATCATATGTTGATTCGCTCTTTCACCTAGCCAAAGCACCGATCGCAGTTTTTGATTTTTCATTTTCATTGTTTCTTTTTTTCGCGCATTTTTCGTACAACGAGAATCTGCTCATGTCTTCAGGTCGGCTTTTCAAACTCTCCTTAAGTTTTTATTTCTCGTACTCTTACTATAATATCTTAACCCGCACCTATGTGGCTTTGCATATCACATTCTTACCCTTTCTTTTTTTTCTCGAGAAAAGGAATAAGATGTTCGTTCTAAGCCTACAGGCAATCTTGACTTTATCCTTGCAGTTTCTATCACAAAAATTATGCTTTCTTTTTTGTTAATACAGAATTTCACACTCATTAGAGTCATGTCAACGTTCTCACAAGTTAAAGAACTGAAATTTTCCATACAACCTATTCATATGTGTGTAACTTCAAAGAAACTCACATTATGATGCTGAAACACACTTAACACATCTTACGTAAACACACTCCTTTTAAAACCACATTCATTGCATTTTCCAATACCTTTCACTCTCAACACAAGGACAATAACCACAATCATGCCTCCTTCTTTAACAGACTTATCACTGTAACATAACACATTCTATTCCATAAACTATGCATCACAATAACGCGACCGCTCCATCACACAGTTCCATTTATTTACATCTTATTTATCTTCCTCTTTTTTTTTCCTCACACAGGAAATTTTCTACACTGATCACAAACACTTTTCGACTTTAAAATTTTTTTCTCTAGCCACCAGCAGTATATTTATATTTTCACTGAGAAAATATAAAATAAACAATCCCATCTTAGAAATCCGGGAAATTCCTAAATGTAAAAGAAAACTGCTCACAGTTTTTTATTAAAGAACATTGAAAAGTAAAGTTTATTAAGAAACAATTAATGGTAAGATTCACTATTTCAAATTTTATTTGCTTATTAATCCAATATACAACCCTTTTCTCATAATTTTTCTCTTCTCCCTTATCTTCACACACAAAATGTTTGAGAAATTGGATCTTCTTTACCTTGATACTAACAATCTTCTCACTGAAATTAGAAAACAAAATATCAAAATACTTTAACAGAAAAAAAAAATAATTTTTTTTTAAAGTGTTAACCAAATATATCAAAAATTAAAATGCACACTAATTATTAATGCTATTGCATACATCTTAAACTTGAACACTTACAATAATCTGTACACAAATACACTGTTAACATCTAGTTTCTCATTATGCATTTGATGCACTCTTAAACGAAACTCTCAACTGTTCCCAACTAACTTCTTATTCTTACTACTCTACATTTTGAACCTATAAATTTTTTTTTCCTGGTCCTTTATTCACGTAGATAATCCCTCATCCTCTCAACTATTTTTTTTCTCTCAAAGAAACTCCCTATGATATATACAACCTTTAAATTCTCCTTACGTTCGGTTTCTCCTTAACCCAGTTACCAAAAATAATCTATAACGCTTGAACTCTATTCTCAATTGTTGCAATAAACAACACCACTCATTGCAATTATAATCCTTATCCTTATAAAACATCCTATACTCATGAAGCAGGAAATCAAACCTTACTTTCCTTTCCTTCCCTAATGGTAGCTTCTATCTCATGTCCCAGGTACTAACCCAGATTAATCATCGTAATTTATTTTTCCTCCTCGCACGAAGATGGCACATTTGTTTAAGACAATACAAACATCAGGTAAGCGCTTCATTCTTCGTTGTAAACAAGTTTTGGTTTAAAAGATTCTAACTCTGATATCCTCTTGACAAGTCAAAATTTTATTCAAAATGTTACTTCTCTGACTTCCAATTAATTTAAAACGCTTATATTCCCCAGTGGGATGAGTCTCTTGATACTATCAATCGAACTTTACAAACTCAGAAAAGCATAAATATCCATTCTTTTCTATATCCGGATTCTCCATTTTTGCAACCATACTAAGCTTCTTAGGAATCTTGTTGGTTTATTTTAAACGTTCGGCCCTACTATTTATGTACTACCTGCGCCCTATGTTCCAATAAACCGTGGTCAAACGTGCCTATTAAGCACGAACCCAAATCAGCCTTCCATTTCCCTGGCTGAAACCCACATATTCAGATTCCTCCCCGCATAAATTGCATACCTCAATTTTCTTTTCTTTTCACTGGCAGGGGAAACTCTTTCACATGGATTTATCTGTTCAAGACATTTATGAACAACAAAATTTGTGATATCTATTTTCTTCTTCATTTATCAATTTTATCTTTTCAGATAAAATATATTATTTTTCTCACGTACGCTCCAGAACTCATTTAATCACGTATTCAAAGTCCTTTTTAAAACCCCCTTCTATCATATTTTTATTTTCAACTTTCCTTTTTATCATTGAAACTGAAGCTCAAATAATCGCCTTTCCACCCCTTATTTTTCACCCGAGATAATCTTCTTGTCTCTTTCAAATTCTATTCTGACGCTTGATGCTCCTGCCCGTATAGTCGCGCTCTCTGTTTATTAATACAGTTTACCGTCACTTTTTGTGAATTTCCGGTAAGTTTTGAAAATGTGTTTGAATTTATACAACTATTTTTTTACTCCAAACCATAATTTACATTTTCATCGGTAATGAATTGTGCGGATTAAAAATTTTGAAAGATTGTTGAATTTAATTTTTTTTTAAAGATTTATTTTTTATTACATTTTAATGAAACTGGGAGTTTTTTGGAACGCTAAATGATTTATTGCAAAGTTTAAAATCTTTGATAATTTTTTTCTTGTGTTTCCGCCAGCTGTATAAATAACCTCCCAAACTCCAAAGAAAATATATTATTTTCGCTCCAGATTCGTGTTCTGATTTTTTTTATATTTTTTCTTTGCTGTTGATGCCTTACTAGTTTCATATTTCATGTAAAGTTTTTGGGTGAATATTTCTGCTCTTTTTAAGTTTTTATGAATGTCATGAGAGCACGTTTATAATATACTATAATAGGATGATGGTAAGTACTAACATAAATAGAAGGATTAAGACTGCGAAATATGAAATAATATATAATATAGAAAAAAATTTTTTATTAATATATAATATAGCAAATGTTGATGATGATGATGTAGCTTAGTAATGATAATAAATGTTAATAGTAGTAGTAGAATTAGTATGCTATTGATAAATAATAATAATATATATAATAATAATAATAATATAATAAACATTAATAATATATAAATAATAATAATAATAATATATAAAATATATATATAAAAAAAAAAAAAAAAAATAAAAAAATGAATAATAATATGGAGAAATTTCTTTATAAATTTTTGCTTTGCGATCTTGAACCTTGCTTGGTAATTTTATTGTTGCACAACTTAATATAAGCATAAGCAAATTACATGCTGTCGGAGTTTATTTTTGTAACAATATAATTATAACTAACACTCCTAACTTAAGATCAGAATCATTCTCAACTTCAATTTATTTTTTGAAATTTAATAAATTTAAGTTTCTTGGCTCCTTTTTTTTTTTTTTTTGTTGTTACTAATATTTTTTTGAATTTTCATAGAGACTTTTTTTTTTTCCTATGTCAACTCGAAAAATTTTCTATAAAACAATTTTGGGTTTTTTTTTTTTTAATTTGTGTAATGTTTTAAAAGATTTTTTAATTTCTGTTGAAGATTTGTGCAAAATTTTTTAGAAACTAGTAAAGGATCTTTAACAGAAATCAAGCTATAGATGAAGATAAAATTTTGTATGCCTCTTTTCGTATGAAGATTTTATTATTTTTTTATGTCTTTTTTAAGGCCACCCCTGCGTTCCACTAATATTGGATTATATCTTCATTGATTGTGTAAAATAAATATTCTGATCGATAGTTGAGACGTTATACATTACGCCTACAAGTTCAAACCTGACCATTGGCTAAAACAGAAAGGGGCCTATATATATATATATATATATATTATATATATATATATATATATATATTATATATATATTATATATATATTATTATATATATATATACTATATATTATATATATATAATTATATATATATATATTATTATATATATATTAGTATATATATATAATAAATAACATATATATATATATTATATTGTATAGTATATATATTATATATATATTTATATTATATATAATTATATATATATATTATATATTATATATTATATATATATATAGTATAATATCTTATATTTATATATATATATATATATATATTAGAAGATGAATGTGGCAGGAGATGGTGTTAGAAATGATGGAGATGAAGGGAGTGGACTCGGTGCTCTACCTATTAAATGCGGATGATTTGTTTTTTGTGCAAACTGAAGAGATTTGGAAGGATTTGCAGGGAAGTGTAAAGGAGGTGTTGGAAGTAAACGTGACAGATTAAAGAGGGAGGTAATGGTTGTGAGTGAGGACAGTTCTCGGTGTGAAGCTATGTTTAATGGTGAAGCAGGTGGGAAAATGTCTGAGTTTAAATATTTAGAATTATGTGGAGAAGGGAACGATGATGCAGAGGGTAGTAGGTAAGTTGTGTGATCCTGGCAGGAATGGTGGCTGGTGCAATTAATCGTTGGTGGATGTTAAGGGAGTAAGTTTGAGTGGGCTAGGGCCTTTACATAGGGGTATGTATGTTTATCCTTTGTTTATTAATGTATAGTAGTTAGCCTATTTGTATTTCATAAAGAGTTGGTAAGGCGGGTGTATAGTGTGTGTGCGGTGAGAATCGGAACCCTCTGGGAGACAGAGAAGTTGATATTTGAGTAATGAATATATATATTATATATATATATATATATATTATATTATATATATATGTATATTATATATATAATTATATATATATATATATAATATAATATTATAATATATATATAGTATATATATGATATATATATATATATATATAATATTTATATATATTATATATATATAGTTATATATATTTATAGTATAATATATATATTATTTATATATATATATATTTTATTATAATATATATAATTAATGCAAATATATTAATCCGGACAAAAACCCCGAAATATTAATCTACAAGATTATTCTACTCTCCTAGCATAAAAATTGGATAGTGATTTTCACAGACCAGAAGTTGGCAACAATCTTACTGGCATTTAGACAGATCTTTGAATTTCGGAAGCGATAACAGAATTGAGGATCAAGTAAGTCTTGAATAGATGTCCTTTAGATTGATTAGTCATTGGATTGAGAGATGCAGATTCGGTGATTCTTCTTCTACGATAATTAAGGCTCCTTGTTTATACGATATGGATATTTTTGAAATGGTCGAGAAAAGGAGTGGCAGTGAATTATGTTTGATGAGGAAATGTAATTGCAACATGAAATTCTTTGAATTGTTTTGGAATATATATTATATATTATTATGTATATATATATATTATTATTTATATATATATA